>CAAKHG010008832.1:2071-14208 GCA_901007715.1 Dactylopterus volitans
CACATACAGGAGTTTCTAAAGCTGTCCTGCCTCCATGCTGGTGACGCCAGCACATTAATGTTTTACGTAGATGCAGTCACAAGTCCTTCTGAAGGAGAGAGGCCAGTGTATGCAGGGAACACTGCTCACTGTCCATGCAGACTGAGCAGGGCCAAGATATGAGAGATAATCATGCAGCCTTGGTGTAGGCTTGCACTCTCTTAGTGCCTTTACCTATAACGTATTTGTGTCACTGCAGTACGATAACTAAAACCAAAGAGTTTGATTGAAATAGCAAGATATCAAAACAAAAAGGTAAAATGATGCAAGAACTGCTGTGGTGTAATCCTCACTGCTGTACAATGGAGGCTTTGTTCATGTCCTACACTGGATCCATCTGTGTTATTACAAAAATAAAACCTCTTTAACTTTTCATATTTACTGTCAGCTGTGTCTAATCTGATCCTCCATACGAACAATCGACTTTATGTTAACAATTGGGGGAAAACAACGACAACAAATCAGCACTGCTGCCTGGCGTTGCCTCTGATACAATGAGGCATCTATTTTAATCATTTTTAAACCTATTGTACTCGTACACACAGTTCTATGTAATTTTGGCCACATTATCCGTGTCTGGAGTGCCACTGAGTCATGCGTAAAAGGAAAAAAAAAAGACCAGCTACATAAAACTAGAGAAATATTGTATCAGGTCTGTGCAGGTAACATCTCCCATGTTCTGTGTAACAACACGCTGATGGTAATGTTGACCATTGCAAACTTGTCCCATGTATTTTGGCTGTTACTTTCAACATTTGGACAACAGACTACATTTACATGCGTGTAAGCATCTGCACATCATTACACTAATTAATCAAACATGATTGCTAGTACGTGACCTAACATGTCAGATTTTGACTGCTCCTGGGGTTTAACGGTTACTGATACTTTCATGATAAACCACAGTAAAACTCCCATCGGCTCGTGGCCATATTTCAAATTTTAGTTTCCATAAAACAACAAGTGATTAATGCCGTTTGAAAAAAAATCAAAGTGAAGGATGTCCAGCATCAACCGAAGTGAGCGCCAGTCTGCAGCGCGGCAGGGACCGCATGCAACATGATCCGTGAAAACACGATCGATGAAAATATGATGGAAAGCGCCATTCAGTAATACTGACGGCTGAAGTGAGGTCCTGTTTTGGTTTTTTATCAGAGTGTTGAGGGAAACGGAAATATCTGTGTCAGCTCTGTCTGCCTGCCACACGTAGACGCTGCTCTGAGTTAACAATGGTGGAGAGAATTCAAGGTTCCAAAGTCAATGCTGACGATGCTCTTTGCTGCAAGTAAAACAGGTCTTGTTCTTGTAGGGGGAGAGACGCCGACAATTATCTTTCCAAGCATTTGTTGAATACACAGGTGGGGGGGAAAAAAAAATAAAAATCTTTTTAAACAGCTCTCACTGTCCAGTCCCCCTCATGTGAAGTTAGATTACATACACCAAGAGTATGAACGTATGTAGTTATTTGTGAAGCAAGTACATGAGCTCTCTTAGCAACTTGTTCCTTGTTTCTTATCTGCGCAATAGTCAGGTTGTCTCCTCGTCAGGTCAGGCTATGGAGTTTGATACTGTATCTGACCATAGTGAAAGGAGGTCAATCATAAATCTGTTACAACCAGGTGAATGGAGGGTGCCGTCACGTGTTGAAATGTATCGAGTAACAATAGTTAATGAGCAGTATAAGGTGAATTTAAGGCAGTGAAAGCAGTTTCTGAGAATGTTGAATGTGCGCTAAGCTCTGCAAGCCTGGGCCAATCATTCATAATTCGGCACTCAAGCTTCTTATCAGGGGGTCCACCGGCATTTGTCCTTTTCTCTATCAGTACTGGTAAGTGACTCATCTTTGCTGAGGGTTTAGCATGTAAAGTGCTCAGACCGCAGCAGAGTGCAACTGCGAGCTCTGTCAACAGTTATCCAAGCTTGTAGTTGCCTAGCCAATGCAGAGCTGCCACAGCAAGTCAGGTAGGAACACCATCAACTTTCTTGGCCAGACATTACACCATCCTCTCTGAACAACATTACACAGAAAGATTAACATGCTGCCATGAGCTCTGACAGAAGCAGATACTCACGATGAATTCCTACTTTTGTCGTCATCATCATCATCATCATCACAATATACAGTCAACATGTGATCTAAATACATCAGAAAAGACTGAAAGTTCTCTTTATTTGCACATGACACCAGGGTCTGAAATTAGCACTTGCCAAGAGGACCCCACAACTTTAAAACCTGTCACATTGTAGACAAAGTGCATGGACACCTATTATTCTAAAATTTAAGTCATGGTACAATCCGAGTCTGCACCTCCAATAGAGGGTCAAGTGTGAAATACTGCATATTCTGCTATGAAAGTTAACAAGATGTTGATAGTATTGTGCAAGCCTGCAAATCATTGCATTTGCTTGACAGTTAAGGTATAGTTTAAGGTAATTTGTTTTCATGTTAAAAAGCAGTAAAAAGCTGTATGTGCACAAAGTTCACTGCTCAGCACAGTAGGTCTGGAGGAGCTCTGGAAGAACTAAAAATAGTAACCTCTGTTCATAATATGATCAAGAACATCTCATTAGTCACATTAAACCTATACTTCACTTTGTATTAATGTGATGCAATGATTTTATTTTGATGCCGTGGCACATCAAGATGATGGGGCCTCTATGGTGCCTGCAGACTCTGATCACACTGTGACTTGGATCATGGAATGACAGTGCCGACATGGTGCATTCAAGAGCACCACTTAAAAATCTATACTGGAATGCCCACAAAGGTTCTTTAAAAAACAGGAAAAATCTATTTTATTCCTATTTCCCCTTGTTGACAGAAATAGACCAACATCTGTAATTCCTTTCCTGGTGTGTCATGCCAACATTTTTGATCATTAGATACAAAAATGATAATATCGTATTCATGTTTTTTCCACTCACCTACTTTTCCTTAAATTGTTATAAGTAAAATCAACTACATTAGCTTTGAAGTTTTTTCAAATTCAGCTTTTTTTAAAGAAAGAAACAGGTTTTCGATGCTTGGGGCCTATTATCAGCACGGTACTGCTTGAAAAGGGATAAAGAATATATTTGCATGAGCGTTGCATACATGTGCTGCATGTCAACATATTTCATCAATCAGATAGAGCTCTTTCTGCCTTAAGTAGGTAAGAGTTTGTGACTAAGATCAGGCACACGGAGGTGTAGCTGGCAAGACCATCAAGATGGCAGAAGAGAGAGAGACGATTGCTGAGGAAAATGTCGGTTACAAGCAAGAACTTGATGCTAAAAAGAACAACTCATTTGGCTAACTCATGTTAGCCAAACTCATGTTAGCCAAATGAGCTAGTCAAGTCCAATAAACAAACTGGATCAGAGATACCAGTTTCAATCAAACAATTATTTTTTCCAAGTCGCCATTCCGGAAATGTGCAACACATGTCTGAAGAGGGTGACAGCAGAGCTGAGTCAAATTAAGAGCTACACAAATGCTGCAGGTCTTTGGTCTAGTTGCAAGACAGAGCCCCACATGAGCCTCATGGTGTGTTTTCTCAGTGAGTACTGCAAAATGGAAACACAACGTCTAAAGTCTGTATTTCCACTGATCATCCACCCGAGAAAATATCGCTCCTGGATTGCATGAGGGTTCTGGTGAACGAGGATCTGCATGAAGTGCGGCGAGTGTATATTACCATGGATATCGGCACCAAAGTTGTGAACATCGTTTAAACTGGGTCAGACTTCGATGTGTCGCCCGCAGGCTGCGAATGACTGGAGAGACTACTTGTTACTTCCCCTGAAAGATTTTACATCAGAACATTTAAGCACAGCGACGTCTGGTCTGCCAACCAAATCGTTTTGTCCGCTTTTGCGAGCAATGTCTCCAAAACACCAGTATCTAAAATCGCTGTGGCAACTTAGAGAAATAGCCCATCTTCTCACTGATGTCACATTTGCTTGAGCTAGTCATAACGAGGCATCAGTACCAAACCCAGACTGTTCCTAAATAATTCATAACACAAGCTCCTTGTAGCTGCCTTAAATAGACCTAGATGTTCTGTTAAAAGTCACCAAGAAACTGAATTGCCAGGCAACTAAGTTGGCTGTGTTTGTTCATTGTCAATTTTGTGGCTGTAACCAGGTGCAGTTCTTTCCAATAAAACCATGTTGCTGGAATGGAAACATTTATTTATTTATTTATTTATTTATTCATTCATTTTAATTTAATGTGCAAAGATAATTCGCTGTCTGGGCTCTATATTAGCAGCACAAAACTAAAGCAAGAAATTCAAACAGTATATTTCAATAGAGTATAATGTGATCTGAAGAGCCAAGAACACACATCTAGGCATATTGTCATTGCGACATTGAACGAGCCCATGATTTCCAAACAAATCCAAGAAGTGAAATCAATAGTTTTCCTGTAAACACTTCTGGTGCATATAATTTCATTACGGTGCCGCTGTTCCAAGCACTGCATGAATGTCTCTCAACTTGCAGTTTGTGTCTAGCTGTGGAACAGATTGGGGCCTTTGGGTCTTCGGGGAGCATAAGCTCAGCACAGCATGAGCGTGGTCATAGTGGAACTGGCAAAGCCTGACCTTATCCCAGCCTGAGCTGACACACTGCGGTGGCTCATCTCAGCAGCTTAGCACTGAATAGCTGCTAAACTGGCAACTTTAACTCTCACTCTTCAGGTAGCCTTAAAATCTCTAACTTTATGAAGAGTGGTTTAATAGGGTTTTCCATTTAAGGTTTCCTTCTAGACGCTGTCAAATCTATCTTTCAAATGGACGGCAGAAAATGAGCACAGATGGAGATGAATGCCAAAAAAAAAAAGTGGAATTCAGTTCAAGCAAGATTGGAAGCTACCCGTCCTTGTTACGTAAATTTCGGGTATTCCAGCAAATGTATAAGACGCAAACATCAGAGGGGCAAAATAGAGGTATAAGAGCAAGCAACTGTGCCACGTGTCCCAATCAGTCTCAGTCCTGAATGAAAAATAAAGCTGTTGAACCTTGTGGTTCTTTTTTACAGTTTCTTCCCCAGAGTTTGTGGTCAAAAGGTGGACAGCCTTGGAACCAACAACAGTCCTGATTAAATTAAAGTAAAGGAGGAGCGTTTCCGGAAGCCAAAACACAATTAAAAAGAAAACATGAGCGCAAGCCCACGGTGGATGTTTTTTTGTTGTTTTTTTTTGTTTACAATTCTTTTAATTCACTTTCTAAATACTTTTACAACACGATTCTGAACGCGCTCCATTTGCCCAGTAAAAAACTCTGGGTAGCGATCTGATACTGAGCCAAAGCTGTTTATTTTCCTTTGGCTTTACACCTGACGATCCATGGCAGATTAATGGGATTTTGGACACTTAAATCCACAGCGAGATTAGATCGCATGTCGATAACAAGCGGCATCACAATAAACAACAAGTCTTGGGCTGGGTTTGGTAATTGCAGAAGCCGGACAGGCAGACGGCACAACTCGACAAACCGGTTTTTCATGTGCGCCGTGAAAAGCCACGCACGCACATCCTCCAGCACAGAACACAGAGCGGCGGTGTAGTCCCATCTCTGCTCTCTCAGGCCGGCCAGCGGCTTAAAGAAAAAAGCCTTTCATTTGACACCACGTGATGTATGTCATATTTGAAAATTTGCCTTTTAAAACAGGCTCTGAGACGCATGACAGTAATATCACAGACTGAATTGGAAAAAAAAAAACACGCACATTTTTTTTTTGCATGTTTCAGACTGTTTCAGATAACATTTTATCCTGGATCTTGAGTACTTAAGAAGTCATGAGTTACACTACCTAACAAAAACATATCCTCAATCTAAAAGCTATTCTGTTCTTTAACCCAAGAAATTACGCAGGTAAATCAAATAGCTTGCGATGGCTCCAAAAGAGACACAGTGACATAGATTTATGCATTTATGTCATGCATACTTCATGCAGAAGTCAGTGACATGTTCTACCTCCCGGCTGTTTGTAAGGCTCCGCCCAGTGCAAAGTCTGCTCTCTGATAGCATACGCAGACTCGCAGTAAACAACTCCACTGGCCTCCCGCAGACGACACTGAAGAAACAATATACTTCAAGCATATTCATTGCATATTTGGGCGGGACGCTCCAACAGTGGAGTGCAATGCCTTGGCTGCTGCACTATTACTGGAGTCTGTCCATGGTACGTTCTCAGTGGCGTGACCCGTTGCTGACCTGACGAGCGGCCCATGAGCACAGCAGGATTCACACAGTAGCAGAGAGAGTCCAGCAGGCACCGCGGGGTGTGTAGCCGCGGGGCTAGCATCACATGTAGCATCAACTGTGCTTTATTGTGGCATTTGCAAGTCTAATGTGCCGAGGATGGTGGCACAGGGCTTCTTTATTCTGTTCATGCTGATACGGCTGCCAGGTTACATGAAGCAAAATGCACTGTATGCTACCCTAATAGCAGGAATAGTGCTTTTAAATATCATTGGCATTTAACAGTTGTTGGATTCTGGATCAATTTAGATTGCTTTATTTCCTTCTCTTTTTCCCTAGTTTGTAAACATCTTTATAGACTTGTTCCTGCCTAAGGTAATGGTCTGAACACAAGATGACCCTGTGTTTATGCAGTAAATCCTCTGACCGGTTGACATCTGTCCTTATGATATCCTTTCATTTTACTGGCTCACGACATGTATTTCTGCTGGCAAACGTTGGCTTTGGTTAAGCGAAGTACACCACATCACGACAGCGACAGAAACAGAGCTATCATTCTTTTAAAAAGGATTTATCTAGCTGTTTAGGACCCAAATTAAAATGATGCAACCTCACTGTAAATTAATCCATAATTCCAATATTTAGAACAGTGGATTCTCTGGATAGTGCCTCGTTTCTTTATTTGAAATTTCCAGGCATCTCTGCAGATCTAATTATAAATGAGAAGAGCAGAGGGCCTTAATGCCTGGAACGAAGCGATAGAAACTGTTATCATGATAGGCAACGCCAGACCGAGGCCTGTTAATGGCCATCCATTGTGTCCACACCACAGTTGACAGCCTTGTTCAATCAGCTACTGACGGTGACAGAGACAAAAATAAATAGCAATGTTATTTCCTCTGACTATGAAGGGAAATTTCACGCTGCTGCAAATGCTGTGTGTTTTGTGCAAATCTACTTAAGTGCTTCAATTTCTCTGTCTTAACCCCCCTGGCCCCCCAAAAAAACCTGCAGGGATGGCGAGGAGGTTCCTCATTACAATCATCCTGTAATTTTGATCTATGTCAAAGATGCTGAGACAGAGTATTGCAAAAAGGAAAAAAAAACAAAAAAAAAACGGTGCTAATAATTCATATTTGATATTAAGTCCACATCTGTTGTATATCACAACAGCGGACAACCAGCGCCGTTGTGGATTGACCGAAAGAAGACAAGGCCTCAAGGTGCAAAACCCCATTTATGATTGTTTATTCTGAGCCTATATCAAGCGGCTAAGTGATGATAAGAGGCTGAGGTTATTTACAAGTCTATCCTGAGTGTTTGGAATCAGAAGACGGGTGATCTGTGGTAGCCTTCACTTTCAACCACACACACAGAACCCCTTTTGTGCTTCAAATCCGCTGCGCTCATCTTCCCTCTGCTGCTTCACCTTGTGATTTCCTCTTATAATAGCGGTGCTTTTAGTTGACCCTGAACTCCCAACTGCACTCAGAGCCGGCGCGTGCTTCAAACTAAGCTGCAATGACACTAAATTCAGTTTGATCTCCTCGGAGCAACCTTAAAAAAAAAAAAAATTCCCAAAAAAATAAAAAAAAACATTACCTCTGGCTGCAAACTCTCACACACACCTGCATCCACAAGCAAACACACATGACTTATCACCAACAGCACACATTCGCTGTTGTCCCCATGCGGCTGGCAGAGTGTTTCAAGCTAAGCATATTTACACCAGTTGAGGAGATCAAAAGGAAACAAACACCATCTATTGAGGATAGCGCTGTTCATCGGTTGTTCAGTTGTTTGATGCAGCTATTTGTCCTTCACTGCTGGCCTGCCACCATGATCTCTCTGCAGAGGGAGCGAGTGAAAAACACAAACATGTCCTTTAGAGAATCAATGTTATTCCCCCCTGAAATAAACAAACAAACAAACAAACAAACAAACAAACAAACAAACAAACAAACAAACAAACAAACACTGCTCTATGCACCTCCATCCCAGACAGGTTTCTAACATTAAATGCAAGCATTTTAACCCATCACTTTGAGGGGTTATTTTTTCTCCCTTTTTTTTCCATTGAGGAATTAAAGTATGCGGTTGCAGGCAGAGTTGGGACACAGCCGATGAATGACTTCTGAGTTCGAGGAATCACAATTTGTGCCTCCAGTGAGAGAAACAGTGAGTGATCAGGTGGTTTCCTGGGTTCCTGTAATTAACAACCTCAGCCGAATCCAGCCAGGCATGACCGGCAAATTAACATGCAGCAGCTTTCACACTCTATCCCACAGATCTGCTCAGTGAGCAGAAAACCAATACGGGGCCACTCTGAAAATAGCCCGGACCGCAGATTGTCCTTTCAACCACAATAACACTAACATTAACACAGGGCCGGGGCTTAAACAGGCCAGTTTCAACACATTTCTGGACGTGGGATTATAAAGTCACTGGAACAGTGAGATACAAACTATTACAATAATGCTGTTAACATGTTTTGTACAGCTCCAAAGGCAAGTCATTTGGAGTGGTCTAGCAGAAGTTGACAAGCTGAAATTTAAACAGGTGATTCCACATTTTTGTTCTGAAATAAATTTCTGGCATATGAACCATCCATGTAAATGAGCATGGACGTCTCGGCTGGTGACTGCTCGTGTAAAGGAAATGTATAAATGACGACTGAAACTTTAAACCATTTCAATGTCAGTGCCAACACTGAATTTATCATGGAATACCGAGTAGACCTTGCTAATTTTTTTTTTTATTTCTTTTTTTTATGAGACTGTTATTAACGCTCATTTTGAATAAGTCACTTGTATCTTTGGGTTGAAATAGCTGCCAAATTCAGTGCACTTGAGTTGGGTTAATTTAACAACCCAAGTACTTAGAATTGGAGCGTAACTAAGTACACTACTCTTTTCCAAGACAGCCAAATATAAGCATAAACTGGACACTTGGATTGCGGAGTCGGGGGAGGTGGGTGGAGCGTCGACACATCTGGGGCTGCGTGTGCATGGGCTTCAGTGCCGGTTAATTGAGCTCTAATTCGGAGCTGCATGGTTCACATTTCTAGGGTGTTTTTGCTCACTGTGGCAATAAATTGTTTTAGTGGTTAACTGTTAGCAAAGAATGCTTCTGCGTGATTGAGGCTGGCTGTGCATCTGGCACATTTTCTCTTAGACGTGAAAGTGGCGAGGGCGTCCTGCCTCACAGGGTAATGAATGAACCAGTTTGAGCTATTATTCTTCCTGCGGGATAATCTGTGCTGAACAGAGAAAACCATCCACAAAAGGGGGCGTTGCATTGAAAAGGTATATCACACTCAGTATAAACAAGTTAGTCCCAGTCTTGCACACCCAAAATAAACAGGTTACTCTCAGTACTGCACACCCAAAATAAACAAGTTTGTTTCAGAATGAAACACTCAAATAAACAAGTTACTCTTAGTGCTGCACACCCAAAATAAACAAGTTTGTTTTAGAATTAAACGCTCGAAATAAACTGGATAGTCTAAGTATTGCACACTCACAAACACACCATTACATTAACTTTAAAATCTCTTACTTTAAAAAAAAAAATTGGTCTGAGGCAATGAGTATTTTCATGTAAATACGGAATCATAGGCGATTAAAGTCTTATTTACAGCATCTGAAATTAGAGTCGCAAGAAGTCATCAACTAAATGAGTGACCAACTGTTATGATAGTATGATAGATATCAGATTGGGCAATCTGCTTTAAGAATAAAAAGGTACAAATTGTATTTGTTGCAGCTTCTTAAATATGAATATTTTCTGGTTTCTTTACATCTCAATGACAGTAAACTGAATAGATTTGGCTTGACGTCCAAATAAGAGGGTGTCAGCTGGGTTTTGACTTCTTTGACATTTTTCACCTCTTTCTGACAATCGATTAATTAATTGTTCAAAAAAAAAAAAAAAAAAAAAAAGAAATTGAGTTGCAGCCCAGACTGAAATACTCTAATACTGCTGTGTGTTGACATTTTACAATCATCAAGAGTAAATGCTCGTTAACGCAATGAAAAGAATGTTTTTATACAAAACATTGAGCACAATGCAAGAGGTCAGCTGCATTCTGGCTAGTCCCTGTCCCGTCTGCTGCGGCAGCGCATCTCTCATCACTGCTTCCTGTCCACACAGGAACCAGCAGCACCAGGAGGAAATCCTTCCTTTGCTGAGAGCCTGGTGAAATCAGGGAGGCTGGGGGACATCGACATGTAAGCTGCTACTATCAGCTTCAGGACAAACAGACCAGTCTTATCTTTAACCGCACATGAAGGAAAGAAAAACACGGAGCTCTGCACTGACCTCCGCTTTGCTTGAACTAGACTTGACATTGAACTGTGGTATAACTCTGGAGTAGTGGCAGACATATTCATCTCCGACACTTTTGCGCAATGCTTCCAAGCTACTATTACACCAGCACTGGCCGACTGTTAAAGATAGCATGCGTCAATCAGTGAAAGAAAATACTGCACATCACAATAAAAGGTTTACAAATCAGTACTCTGCACATTTCAGGTGCAAATGGAATCCAGAGGGATTCTTCCTTGGTTGCCGATGCTCACTGCTGTACAGCTTCAATGTCAAGCTTTGCTGAAACCTGTCCAGCAAGCGGGCCTGGATGATCTCAGGTGCTTGAATCTAAACTGAGCGTCGTTGGATTCCTAAAAAACGAGGGGATGTGACTATAACAGCACGATCTCTATCTCCATCACAAACCCTCAGTCTTCAGGCTCGTCTTTTCCTGCCTTCTGTCGAAAATAGATGGGATTTCTGGTTCCAGTTTACCAGTTATTCAGAGTTTGCTTGGACTGGGTATTAGCAAGCAATACATTAATTTTAATGTTTACAAGAGAAAAACTTCCAAAAAATGGTCTAAATATGTCGAGCGACACTTGAGCACAAGTGAGGGAAATGTCCTGACCTACTTTGACTTGCACTTGTGATGAACTGCAGCTCTCTTCCATACCCCCACAATTCCAAACTGTCAATTTTCTACCTCTCCACACTTTCCCTGAGTACCGGCTGACCCTGTTTTGCATCCGATGGCACCATAAAGTTGCGACTGCAGTCTGTCACCAACGTTTTAATGATCGTCATGGGTGTAAAATAGGAGGGTTGAACAGTCTTAACTGACGTGGGCCTCCCACTTAAGCGTGTAACTCATTTTTTTTCGCTTGACGTCGCGGCCTCTGGTGAAGCCACCGCAGATGCATGACAGATGCATCCACAGACAGATGCATCCACGCCACAGAGGGCAGGCGCCGGGGTGACACCAAGCAAAAAAACATCCAAGACGAACAAACGGGCATATCACGCACTGCACCATCAAATGATTATTGCACCAAAGTGACGTTCCTGGCAAACCTGCTCTGCACCAGACTGCCTGAAAATAAATAATGAAGAGCGGAGCAATGGCAGCGCGCTTGCTGCTCATTTCATGAAGCCAGTTGAAGAAAACATTTTTAAAAAGGCAAGTTTGCCTTTCACAAAAATTCTTTTTTAAATGTTTTTTTTTTTGAATTTCTTTTCTGGAGGGAGGACTTTGAATTTCCAGGGCAATGCCGATGCTTTGGGGGCAAAGTTGATCGATGAAGAAAACCTCGAAAGTGGTTTGTTCACAAGTTCCATGATGTGCAATCCAAAACTGCGCTGGGCGGCGCGCCACGCTGCCGCAGACCGCGCACACGCACGCCGCACCGCCGCCACAGCGGCGGGGGACGGCGTTGGAGACGGTTGCACACCTCCACGACTGTCATTTATCTCCTGCTAATGTGATGGGAGGAACAAAGGACCTCTGCGCTGTGGCACATTTACATTTAAAAAATAAATAAATAAATAAATAAATCCCCCCCCCCCCCCCCCCCCCCCGCCCCCCAACCCCACCCCCACCCC
>CAAKHG010008835.1:1906-12359 GCA_901007715.1 Dactylopterus volitans
AAAAGGGTCTACCACTGAGCAGAGCATGTGCTTGAGAGAAAGACAACTGTATTGACAAGAAGAAACTAATACACATACCCAGTTAACCCACTTGGTCCAGTTCCAAAACATTTGAGTGCTTTTTATGTAAATGAGACAGAGAGATTTGGGCATTTATTCATGAGTAAATACCACTTCAACTGATATAGGGAAAAAAAGGATGGATGAAAGAAGCAGACAAAGAGAGAGATCAGATGAGACCTCATAGATACATGCAAGCTGGAGTACAAAATAGAAGACAGCTGTGCTACATCAGTTCTCCGGAATGAGCTAACTGGGTTTTCTGCAGCCAGTTTAGGTGCTTATTCATCAGGAATAAATCATTTCACAAGTGAGGTCTTTTGTTGTATGTCTACATAATTGCTGCCATTTGACTGTAGCTCCAATGGTCCATTTACAGTGTGGATGACACAAGAAGTTGTTTCCTTAATTGCAGAAAATCGTTTAAAGCTAATTACAGGCAGCGTCTTTCAGAAACATTTCAAAGGAACCAATGCAAACAAGGAGCAATAGGAAAACAGAGGAGTGAATGTATGATTTATGACTCTTTATGCTTGTCGTGGAAACAATGTGTTTTTTTGTTGCAACTCATTTATTACTCAGAGCCTATCGTCTGGCATGAATAACTGATGGGGTCAGTTGTAGCAAACACAGCTGCAGAACGTGACTCTAGCAAAAACAGCTTGGAAAACTGAAATGTACCTTATTCCTTTTGTTACAGTTCAGTTTGGCAGGGTTGGACACCAAAGGGAAGGCCTTCCATTAAGTAATTGGATTAGTCAGTTCAAGGAGGAATCACAGATTACTATCACCTAAAGTACCATTAGGCATCTGATCAGGACTTTGGAAACAATGGCTCGTTGAGACGTTATCTGCAGTATATCTTAGAACTTCTTATCCCCAGCAGACATATATTTTCTTTGATATTTCTTCTTGGACATTTACCTCTGGGGCAAGCAAACAATTGAAGTAATCATACCGGCTCAACTTTTAAAATTTATCTTTCACTTCAGCCGACACCAGCTTGGAAGAAACCACACATCTTTTTGTGCATTCATTTGGGAACATAATGTGCTTGTGTGAATTATATTTCAATTCTAGGTGTGGTATGCTAATGCCGTGCTCTGACTCAGGATGTATGCAGAACACAAACCCCAGAACCTTCACCTCTTTGCTCCCTCCTTCTGTTACCAGTGAACAACCAAAAGCAAAACAAAACAAGATGGCAGAGGAGTCATAGAGAGCCAAGAATAAAGCAGCAGGAATACGATTTTTCAAGGATACATCAAAAATAATATCAATAATCAAGAGTGCCCTAGAACCTCAGATTAACTGGTAAAAGAATGAAAAAAGTTTTAATATTAAAGATGAGACGAAATAAATCAACAACAAAAGACCAAGTTAAAACTCATTTCTTGAGGCTGTGGTAGATACCATCGGTGTGGGCTGTGGGAGGGTGGGGTTGTGGAAGCAAAATAGAGAAGATTACATACATCGTGACCCTTCTCGCCCTCCATGTGGTTGAGTCTGGAGGCCTTGCCGTTGCGGCTTCGCTGGGTGTGCTCCCCGTTGTACCATGCGGTGGGACTGTTGGGGCCCAGGGACAGTGAGGTGCCTGTCGCCTTTTGTCCATCCGTCCTGTGCTTGGAGTTCAGTCTGCAAGAGCAAAGTCACACAGCAACACGCTAAAACCGTCACCTGCCTGCTTTCTGGGAAACAACAGTGATAAAAAAAAAGGCTCGTAAAGAAAATAAATGTTACATTTGTTAAAGACTTTAAAGGCGCCCTGTGAAGCGTACAGGGGTCATGAATACTTGTATCGCACCAACAAAGGCAGCAAAGAAGCAGACTGAAAACAGTAGAAGAAAACATTTAAAATTCAATATATTCTGCTTTGTAAATGTTTTAGGGAAAAAAAGTCATTTTTTTTTCTTTCAATTACTCAACCTTTAAGCAGCAACAAGGAACTATTTTATACCTTCAAATGACAGTTTCAGAATTATTAGAAGCTAGCTCGGCCTCCTCTGTGCAGACATAATGACAAAAGCAAAAAGACAAAAGAGCATGTTGATGGAGGAATACAACAAACAACAGAGAGATTCTTACTGGCAATTAGTCATTCAGTCAATGTAATTGCTGCTTACTCCATTCTAACACACAACTGCTGTGGGTCCAGATCTTGTCAGAAATGACATCAACTAGACGGACCAACGATGTCACAGTCAAGCCAAGTCTTTTTACCTCAATTGAAAAAAAACATATTTCTGTTCCTGTCTGTCCCGGTTCAGTGTAAAATCGTCTTTTTCAAACCTTCAAATAATGCCACAATTGTGCCGCTTCTGCTCAAGCGTCTTATGTCCGCAGAAGCTGCTGTTCCTCTGCAATATTCCTTGCTGCTGCTTCGGGAAAACATTTTTGTGAGAAATACTAAATGTAAATATTATATGTGTTTGTTTCCATAGGGCACCTTTGAGTAAATTATGATCTCTGTATCAGAAACAATTTATATCAACCTATAACAATTTACAGTATAATACATCTTATTCTGCTGTGTCATTCGCTTTTGTTAGAGACAAAACAGCTTACAAACGTATAAAACTGTTATTTTCCCAAGTCTGTACCTTTAAAACGGATTAACAATGTTCAAAGAGAACTGGGGTGGGTCATAAACCAAACCAGAACAAAAACAGCGGACATTTAAAAAAAAAAAAATAGACCTTTTTAGATGGTTTTTAAGAAGACCTTGGTATTCTGCGCTACAAGTAATGTCTAACAGTGTGATTAACAAAGAATATTTTTTCATCAAACTACATGAGTGCAGAGTGAGATATCACAACCATTTAATGGAGGTTATTATAAGACATGCTGAGGAGCCCCATTTGTATCCTAATCTATCCCCCGAGGACTGAAAATAAATGAGAGCGAGACTGACAGTTGCCAGGGTAACAGCTCAACTATTTGTACTGTGTGTGTTTGTGAGTATGTGTATGTGTGTGTACGCATGTGTGTGGAAGCTTCTACCTGGCGGGAGATTTGGAAGTGCTCCGAACTGAGGACAGGGAGGCGCTGCGGGAGCTACAGCAGCTGCCTTGACGCTGTGAACTCCTGCTGGGCGTCTCTCCAGGCGACCTGATGTATAACAAGAAGTGGACATATGGGTATGTATTCATATACATTCACAAAGAAATGTGTATGTGCACATATATCACTGGCGCACATACTGCATGTACAAACGAGCTCTCATTCAGTATATAAAGCAAATCATGGACTGCTAAACACTTTCAATATTCTTTTCTAATCAAGACAAGGACAGAAATGGTGTTCAATTCAGGCGTAATTCCACTAAAATGCACCCGTTGCTTTACACTCACTGACATTCTGTGTGAGACTGAGTCTGACATAATGAGTGTAAAATATCAATATAAATTCATGAGACTGAATGTGATTCCAACTGTCGGCACTGTTGAAAACTGAGACCGTTGCTTCTCTGACAGCACATGTCAAACTGGACTGAACTGAATCTCATATAAAGATAGTGAATGTCAAGCTTAATTTTATATATTATGATCTCTGTATATATATATATATATATATATATATATATATATATATATATATATATATCACAAAACAGATATTAATTTCAGCAGGATTTCTGAAGGCTGAACATGATATCAGCTATGTTGCTATGTTCAAGGTAGACTGGTGTCTCACCTCTTTTTCTCTTTGTTCTTGTCTTTGTGTTTGTTCTTTGGGCTGCCTGATCTGAAACGAGTGTCACATGTAAGATAAAGAAGCTGTGCATACTAGAGAGTATTAATACCTAAACAATGGTTTGTTTGTCAAACAAACAAGCTCAGCATGCTCCATGCTCACCCATAAACATTGCATTCTAAATGAACAGTGTCTTGACGGCAGAAATGCCAATTTAAAAAAAAACCTTACAAAAGAAGACAATATTGTACAGATGTAGACTGTCATGAACAGTCACCATGTTTACATACACACCAATATTCCACGATTATTCCGAAATTGACAATGTTCGGAATTAGTAGAGGTCATGCGAACAGTATATCCTGTTTGGATTTTCAAAATTAGATTTTATAATGAATGCAGTAGTTTCTGATTATGACGGAAAGTAACCTCTTGCCTCTGTGTGTGTTGTACACAACTAGCTGGTTGAAACTTGATGGGTGATGGTCTGAGGCATGTACTGTAGGTCAAAAAGGAAAGCCATAGCCCACTTCTGAGCTTTTACATTTTTTTTTCAGCACATGTGCAAATATCGCGTCACTAATCATTTCAGGAATGTGGTTGAAAGAATGAAAGCGAAGGCTCTGTTTGCACAGCTTAACAAGTCTGCCACTGTTGATGAAAGGAAAAAAAAGAAAAAGGATTATGCTTGGCTGCGTGTAAACAGGAATAACAGTGGAATATTCATTTCCATTTGTTATTCTGGCTAATTAAAAATACATTTTTTTAGAGTAAGGGCATAAAACTTAATTTGTGCATGTAAATGTGGTATAAGTGTGTGTTAACTGTGAAGACTATGTCTGTTTTGCACACACCTGTATCTCCTCTTTTTCCTGGAGCCTGATGCAGATCTACAAAAGTAAAAGTACCACAATAATTATTACGGTGAGGTAATGAAAGCTGCACGCACTCAGATACTCCTTTATTATTTCTTTAACGATGGGCACATTTCAAAAGTAACTTTTAAAATGCATTAAGCATTAATCTAGATAACTCAATAAATCTGCCTCATAAAATTGATAATAATGAGTAAAAGATGGTGTATTAAAAAAAATCCTGTCTCCAATCTGTGCAAAGTTTGGTATATTCCGTATTTTGATTTTGATAATCGCTTCCAAAGAATTAAACTACATAAAGTCAATAAAGGTGTATAAGCTAAGCATGAGGTCACAGAACATGAGCATGTTCATGTTACTATCAGCAGACAGAAGATGCACTTTTTTATCATTTTTGGTCTTTTGTTGCAAACAAATCTACATGCCACATGATTACACTGCCTAATGCCAATCCATGTGTGCTGGATGTCCACGGAAAACTCTCACAGCCAGCTGTTCTGGACCTATTTCATGGGCACATTTCCGGTTTCTTGCTCTTGAAGATGATGCTGGCAAGTCAGGAATAATATCAACACGTATGGGGTATAATAATCAGGAGGATGACTACTCTTCAGTCCACAGTGATCAAATGACGCATAACCTCTGTATCACTTTCACCCTCATTGCAGTTTCCATGGTGATTAGTCAGATGAGTCTGAGAGAGTTGTTGCTATCGTACAGAAGAGCCCTACCGCCTCTCCTTTACACACCTACAGTTTGCAGTTGAGGGGAGGAGCAGCAGCGCAAAGTGTGTTGATTCACTGTGGCCACTGGGGGAGGGGTAATAAAGCTGTCACTGTAATATATGTGGCTGATATGTGAATTCGAGCTGTGGCCTTAGTAGAAGACCACGTTCCCCCACTGCAGGGAACCACCGGGGGACCACTGCATATGAGGGGTTGCTCTGGAGAACCTGTTATTCTTCTTTCACAGACCAGCTCTGCTAAATATCCAAGCCCACTACTGCAAGGACAAGAGTAGCATATGCCCCCCAGGGAGGAAAATATGCATTGGAATGTGCAGGAACCCAAACTAAAGCTATTATTGTGAATCGAGTTGTTTATTGCAACAAGCAGCGGGATGCATTTTAGTTGGACGGCAAGGCAGTAATCTGCCCCCACTCCTCCTAACGTGCAACTTAAGAGAGACTATTATTGAGGGAGGCTGTCTCTGGGGAGGAACCCTGCATGCTGCTCTCCTCCGTCTCACCCATACATTATTCATATATCACCAGTACCTGCAATGCAGAGCAACATTGGTGTGAGCCTGGGAAGGAGATGTGGTGATGAAGATAGAGGACAGGAGGGACTAGGATGTACAGGGGATGGATAACTGGTGGGAAACAAGAGCGGGGCAGTGCAATGATCCTCTGCAATTTGGAGAGAGACTCATTTTTCTTGTGTCGGACATCCCCATACACACTGGGTTATTAGAGCAACACTTTTAGCCCTGCTCCTCCAACACTAGGTAGGGAACCAAAGGAGAAATTTGAAGAGGAGGACACTACAGTAGCTTATTGTCCTCATAGTATCCAAAGTCACTGCTGAAACATTTATGATCCCATTTATGATTTATGATCACTTCTTCAACTCAACTTAAATTATCTTTGCAATTCCTTCCTCTTCTGTCGCTCTTTGTTGGCAAAATTTCCTCCTCTCTGTCTTCACCCCCTTTAATTCACGCATTCTTACGTTCTTTCTTTCTTTCCTTCTTTTTCTTTCGTTCTTTCTGGTGCACCCCACTCCATTTTCTTCCTCCTTTCCTACTTAACTCACTTGTCTCTTCCTACTTTGTTGATTCTACTCGTTCTTTTTTTCATTCCTCTGTGACATTTTGCACCATGTGAGAAACATGAAGAAACCTGCAATGGTGTCTTTCATAACAGAACAAGGAGTTAATATCTTTCACGCCACTCATTGTGAGTCGGACTTTCATGTAGAGTTGCTTATCCATGAGATGGCATGATGCGCGCACACACACACACACGCACACACACGCACACACACGCACACACACGCACACACACGCTCACCTGTCACGCTTGTGTTTCTTGCCACTTTTTTTCTTTTTCTCTCGGCGAGTGGGTGACGAGCTGCCAAACCTTTTGATGGAGACAAGAGAAACATTTGCCAGCCTCAGACTGCTGCTGAATTCTGGTTTCTCATCATTGTGTTACATCACTTTACCCCGCAAAAGGATGACTGTCATCCTTAAGTAGCTCAGCTGATTTTTATCACCTCCACTTTTCCCAGGTTTAATCATCCTTCTGTTGTCTTTACCTCTGTTTAATTCTTTCTTCTTCTTAGCAAACCTGCAGCTTTTCCTTCAGACATGCTCTAACAGTCTCTCGCTTGCTCTATTTCTTTTGCTGACCTTGTCAAAAGAAAGTAGAAGATGAGTCTTTGCTAATCACTCACTTGAGATTTTTTTCCCCATTGTTCACAATTGCAGTATCTAATGGCTTGTTCACAATAAAATAATTAGAATCTCGTTTCACAATACCACAGTGTAATTACTCTGTCAATGAGGCTTGAAAAAAATTGAACCACTTCATCAGTGGAGGCTGCTTCCACTCACTGACTCTTTCGGCGTCCAGATTTCTTCTTCTTTCTTTTCTTTGGGCGAGGCGATGGAGAGCTGCTTGATTTTCTCTTCACTCTGTATTGATAACAGAGAGATTAAAAAAAGAGGGTGAGCGAGCTCTACAAAGATACAAGGGACGTTAAGGTGAATGCGAGTTTAACTGACGTTACTTATTTTGAGCTGTTATAATTTTTTTCTCACGTTCGATAATATTTACTAATTATGCAATATTCAATAAAAAAGGAAACAGGACATTATTTTCTAAGAAACTGCACTTATTTTCTTTAAGGTGACATGCAGAAATGTAGATGACCACCTGCATTATGATTTGTCAACACAAAACAATAGCGGATGTTTATCTGCTACTTGGTGGCATGAGCTTAGGGAGCAGATTGGAGATCAAGCCTATATTTATTGATACTTTTAAAAGACAGATTTAAGGGATCTGTGAGGGAGATGATAGATAGATCGTGTATTTAACCACATATCGCCATCATAGTGTTCTATGTGGGTGTTTGAACATGCTTGACCTGGTATCACTGTGGTAATCATGGTCATAGTCTCCATCTTCATAGCCAACCAATGCAGGATCCTCTTCATACTCCTCGGGCTGATAGTGTAGGTTATTGACCCTGAAAATATGAGAGCCGAGAGTCAGAAATCTGTAAGCAAATATTCATTTCACAAGGTGACTTTGTGTTGTGATGTCAGCTCAGCAAAAACGTCTACGATTGAATGACTTTGGCTTGAACGCCAGTGATTGAGTAGCACATATCCGTATCAGTCAGTCGATTCTACAGTCACATGTGAACCATTGGATTCATTGAAATGTGAAACAATTGCTGGGAAAAAAAAGGTCAGTATTGTTTTTTCACTGTTGAGTTGTAACTTATGTTCTAGAGTTCAGACGTGACTTTCATTAAAGTAACTTCACAAGCAACTTTTCCCTCCTCTATTCTCTGGTTTCACTCTGTTTTGTGTGTGTCCCTCAAAGACAGTACTACATTATTATATAACTTTACATTTCAGACATATTCCTTTCATGATGAAGAAGATCACCTTTACTGTCTTTTTCCTGATCACAGCAAAATTCATCTTCTGCACCAGTGGCGGATCTAGAAAACTTTACATGAGGTGGCAAAGGGGAGGCAAGAGGTCCTGGCAGAGTGGCATGGGAGGACCGTATGTGGCAATCCCCATTTACTGTGTATGTCAATGGATGCAACAAAAGATCCAACTATTGATTGCTATATCATCAACAAAACAAAACTAAGTTGTGCTGCTCTTAATAAAAATAAAGAATATTGATAGCAAAATTAAAACACTGCACTACAAGTAAAAGCACTCTGTAAAAGGCTTGTGAAGTGGATCAGAAGAATCAAACAGTAGACAATACTCAAGCAAACCGCAAGTATGCTGCTCTGCTGCAATTCATATGGAAGGAGAATAAAAACATACCAAATGGTGCAACTGGAACTGCAGTAGAAGCCTCTTCCTCCCTGTCATCATCTGCCTCCTCATCACTCCCTGGCTCCATCCCTCTCTCTGAATCTGAATCCTCATCTTCATCTGTCACATTCATTTCTTAATTTTTCCCTCTTCTCATTCTCGTATTTCTTCATCTCTTCCTTATGTGGCCTTCTCCTGCCCTGACCCTCCTGCTCTTTCCAGCATACTATCTTCTTTTTCATTTCACTCCTTCTCTTCCTCCTGTTCGGTCCTCAGTATTCTCTTGCCAAAGAACTGTCAATATCCCAACTTTTACATGTCCTTTTCATTTTAACCACTGCAGCTACTCTGCCCTGCAAGAGTCAAGGTGTGGAAAAACTCTGGTTAAAATCCTTTCATTACACAGTACTTCATTACACTGAATGCAGTTAAAAAATATGACAAATATAAAGTCAGAGATGTATACATGCAAACAAGAAGTAATGCCACCTCCCTGTCTGCTTTGTTCATTTTTGTATATACGCGCTCAGAGCACTTCAAGAATTATCCACTTGGGTGATTCAATTCAGTGCCCAGTTGGCCAGCGTCACTTGCCACAATTCCTCCACCTGTTCCTGAGCAGGCTCCTGTTCCTGCCTTTACCTCCCAGTCTGGCTCATGCCCCTTCAGGTGATTTAGGGACATATAGACAGTTTCTGCATTTAAGCTCCTTTGTTTTTGACCAAGAGCTGCTAAATCATCCCTCAGACTGCTCTAAAAGCTCTTTCATCGGGAAGCAGGGCTTCATCCAGGTTAGTGGCTATTAATAAGAGCAATTTACCTACAGTATTTGCCGTCATATCAACTGTTCACGGCTGAAATGTTTTAAGTGTTTGATCCTTTAGCTCAAGGTAAGGAGGCCAGCAAGTAGATCCTTTCACTCTGTCAGGGAGCTAGTTGTATTGCTGCTTTTTGTTGACTTTGACATTTTTGCGATTGAGAGGTTGGGATGAAGTAGTCTTGCAAAGTGTATTTCTCCAAGGTCTCAATGATAAACGTAAGAACGAACTAGGCTTGGATAAACTTGTATCCCTTGCTACCTCCTTAGATTTCCGAAAGATGTGGGGAGAGAACAGTCAGGTGGAGTGCCCACACCCTTACCTCCTAATGCTCCTCCACCCCGTCAGCCTGCTCCAACCACCTTCCCTTCCAGAATTGCAGAGCTGTAAGTCGTTTCACCTACAACTTCTTCAGCGACCTCCCCACAGGAGAGTGACGATGTTACTGCCTGCATCTATTACCACCGTTTACTGGTGCCCAGAAGGGGCGAGCAGCAGCAGCAGCATTCCCCCTTCACCTTTATAGATCCTGTAGATCCACTCCTGAGTGGATAGCCACGCAAACTGCACGCACAGGACTGTGACTGAATCTTGCTGTTAGGCAATGGCTCTGACTTCTGAGCCTCTGGTTAGTCTCCCATATAAATAATCAGATGCTGATTTCCGTTTCTGCCTTCCGTTTCTGCCTTCCTTTATACTCAACACTCCATGAGACCAAAAGTTAAATTTTCTGTGGTGCTGCTTCTCTTCAATTTACCCATGGTGCAGTCGTTTTGAAAATGACACTCAATTTGACAGTTTAGTGCATAAAAAAAGAGCCACAAATCTTTAGTTTGTCTCACTGAGGCATAAACTAAACTACCAATAACTCTACCTAGCTACAGTGGTGTTTGGTCATAATACTAACAGAAGCATTACCACCTGTTGAGTAATGGC
>CAAKHG010008840.1:8672-22005 GCA_901007715.1 Dactylopterus volitans
TATAGATCCAGCCTGAAGCCCCACTGATTGCCCTCACCCAGCACGTGTCAAACCTAATTGCAATTGTTAACCTTAAAGTTGCTCTCATAAATGAAATTGACAATCTGTCGGGTTTGATTAACTCGCGTAATAGAATGGATTGTGTAATTCCCTACCTTCACACACCTTCAACAATTCACACAGCTGGCATGCTGCCACTGTGCACAGGGAATCTATTAAATGTTATTAATCTGGACTCTTTTTGTGTTTATTCAGTAAAGCAGAGACAGCAGAGAGTAACGGTCCTTCTCTAAAACACATGTCAAATATTCATTATCCTTCTGCGAGGTGGTATCTCTGAGCGTCTGACTATATCACCAGGGGGGATTTCGGGATGCTGTGTTGCGTAATAAGGTCCAGTGTGTAATTAGCTCAATGATTTAAGAATTTATGAACAAATGCTACACAGCATGGAAGATGTCTCATGAAATAAAATCTTCTTTTTTTTTCAGTCAGTGCAATACACACTCATGTTGAGCTGTCACAGTTAGTTTGGGTGGTGTTTTTACATTTTTCCCAATGATTCTTCACTTAATGGAGAAATGGCATGGAATAGTCAATATGATATGAGAAGCAAGCTAGATTGATTGAAATTAAACTCAAAGCTCTGCAGTGTTTTATACATCCTTGCTCTCAGCAACATATGAATAATGTAAAAAATTATGCAAGAGCACAGTTCAATATGCAGATCAGTTCCCGCCTTGACTTGGAAGAAAATCAGCTCAGTTAATGGAGGAAAAAAAGAGAACATATCGCTGTCACTCTGACAATTTGTCAAAAAAATAACTCTTCTTTCTGTCTAATCTTTTACTTCACCCAGTCTGGACTGACACAGGCGATGAAGATATCAATATGAGATACTGAGGCCTGTATTAGTGACGCGGCTCTGTGTGATAAATATAAAAGCAGGAGGGGAGCCTTCAGGTAGCTGAAGACAAATATGGGCGGCCATCTTCATAGTCCTTGCCTGAGCTGACAGAATAGTGGAACACTGTGATGTACTACATGTGACAAAGAGACTCAAAGACTAGCTGGTGAAACATGTTGTGCAAGTGGCACTCTGCCAATCACTGCTGCAGCTCCATATGGACGGGCGACTGATGGTGTGTGTTTGATGGAGCCACTTATGAACAAAAGCTCATGCTTTATAGTCGCAGTATGTTCCTTTGTAATGGCAGCCATCATCCTTAAAGACTTTAATTGTCAATGCTGATATCATTTCAAGTTATGCAGTCCTTTAGCAGGGCCCCCAGTCTACACTTCTGCTTTACATTCGCACACTCTCGTGCATTCGCAACTGTTAGATTAGCAATTACATTTATTCATATTTTGTGGTATTGAAGTCTCGCAATGTGTGCTGATGAGCCAAGTTTGAAATTAGCTTGCCGCTCTGCTCACAAATAAAGGCATTTGAATAAAAAGATTTGTGTTATAATAATAATGTATAAGGTGGCGTATTTTTTAGGGATTATTTTTTTGGCAGAGCTCTGATTTTTGTTTTTCCTCAGGGTGTCAGGTAAATGACAAGTGTGATACAATAAACAGACTGATGTGACAAATGTCTGGGCGCCATAGTACAAGAGAGTAACTTTGACACAGCCAAATCTACAATTTCATAGTGACTTGGGGATTATCTTGCTGAGGCAATTTTCAGCTTTTTTTATTTTGTACTGAGAAAATAAACGTGTGAAAATATCTATGTCTTTCAGGGGGGATTTTAATCTTAATCTCATCAACAGACAACAAAGTTGGAATGACTGGCACCAGATTGTTTCAGAATAATGTGAGGCAAGTGCAGATCACGTCAGTGGGCTTTGGTGGTGAATTGCAAATCATTTGCAATGAAAAATGACATTGCATAACGTGCATAATAATGCGCGTCTGCCTGAGTTGCTTTACTGACGTTTATCACTGTGTGCTGTCTCGACAGACACTCACCAGAGGAGACGCCTGTCTGAAATAACGAATTGTAACACTTGAATACGTTAGCTGTGTCTGTTGTTTAAATCTGTTTCTCGTCGTGGGTACACTTTCCAGGGGGAGCGAAATGTCAGTAGAATTAATAAATAGTGATGCTGAGCAAGAGCAGTGGGCGAAATCTTTTTTCAAGACGGAAGTAACAGCATGAGGACAAGTCCAGCCTCAGAACTTGTAGACTTCAATGTTTCAACAACAGCAGCAGAACACCAACAACAGCACCTGAAGATCACTCTACCACTGAAGGTCACTGTATGATGTCTGTAAGATGTCCAGCATGAGACAGTTCCTCTTTCCTCTTGCCAAAAGAATATATTTTATAGTTAATCACGTATAACATTCAACCAATACCAAATAACAACCTTCAAATTTAATCCCCTGAAAGGAAATCCAATTTTACGGATATTACAATCTTGCAATTTCACAATACGACTATATCGGTAATTAAGTGAGCCATTCAGCCGTGTGATTGTAAAGAGTCTGCGGAATTAACATTAATAGGCAACTACAGGAGGAATACTCAATGTAGGCTGTCATTGTATTCCAGGATGATTTGATATATTCATATATTTTGAGGTGAAAATAATGTGTTAAATCCAGTCGCCCACTCGTTTTAATTGATTGAGATGATGAAGCAAAGACATAAATAAGTGATTCATGTAAGTGCATTTTCTATATCATGTCATGTTTTCTCTGTTGTTTTTGAATGTGCACCTTAAATTCAAACTTGCACTGCTTAAAGCAGAACCTGTGTGGACACACTTCATTTTCCTCCGCATTTTTTTTTTCTATTTAATCATTAATGTCATTGAACCTGTTTTTTGGTTTATTTTGCATCATTGCTTGTGATGAACGTGCCCCTCTAGTCTGAGCAAAACCAGTTCAGCATGTCACTTTTTTTTTTTTTTTTTTATTGTTTCAGGTGAAAACATTTCCCATCATCCCACCTGCCACAAACGTATAAATAATATAGAAGAAACCGACACCAACATATGAAACAGAACCACCACCTAACAGCACATCCACCTCACACTATGATGACGCTCTGATTGCTACTATAAAAGGATGATGATGTGTGTTCAGGCCTGTGCAGTGAGCCGGAGGGAAGCTTCAACCTGCAGCTTCTCACTCATCCAGGCGACGTCGTCCGTGGGGACAGAGCGGGGGTGCGCTCAGTCAGTCCTCCCCTGAAAATTCAGTTGGAGCTTGTGATGTCGCTGAGAGTGCGTTGCCGGCGCCGACCTCTGAGCCCCCTAGTCTAATCACGTTGCTTTCATGAGTGCATTCACTTAAACTGTAGCAGCACAAACTTAAAGTGTTGCACAGTTTTAAATCCATAACGCAGCAAGTTCAATATTCATGCAAGCTTACTATATTAGTCACATAAAGGCAGAAAACCCTGGAATGATAAAAATGCGACGGATAACTGCTGGACTAATGAGTAGTCAATCCTTCTGTTATTGGAAACACATCTAAGGGAACATTGATATTAATGAGCAGACACCCCAGTTAGCTGCTAATGCACATCACATGGACCATACTGCTGTGTGCTTCCTGCACTAATGGCTCACAAGGCTCTTTTATCTCAGCTGTGGCCATGATCCAGATGATGTAACAGCTCAATTGAAATATCATCACGGGAGAAAGCCAAGCATCAAAAAAACAAGGAGTGCCATCCCCAAAACAAACCTTAAATATTAATTCAGTGATGCCACTTATGTAAGCCTCAGCACCAGTGGGATAGAGGCAGACACAAGCACACGAGGAGAGTCGCTTGTTTTTTTTGTTGTTTTTTTTACAAGAGCTGTTATGTGCTCTCTTCCAGAATTAAGTATCTGACTTATAACAAGCAGATTTCACCCATTCATCTTTTTTAAAAAACTTTGTTCCCCTTGTCTTTTACAATGTTAAATTCCATAGATTTAAAGGCAGCGGCAGGTTAAAACAATTTATTCAGAAAGAAATTCATTTTTCTGATTATAGCATTACCAGACCTGAAAATGCAGAGATAACGAATGAGACAATATTTATTGGAAAGGTGAGGTGGAGCACATATCACAGGAAACAGTTAATCTTTCTTTAGACAGAAAAGGTTACCCAGAATCTGCGGATGTCTCAAATATTTATGTAAGGTGAGCTTAGACATTCAATCTCTCTCTCTTGCTTCCTTTCCTTGTGAAATAGTTTACATCCTTCCTCTGAGGTGAAACACTGGGGGGACCTTCTAAACACTTTTATTAGACATATCAAGGGAACCTAAATATTTGTGAAAGGGGCCAATGTATCACCTAAGGAAGACGCCTGCGGAGGGCACAAAAATGAAAACGACTACGCTAACATTTCGCTGTTCCTCTTTCCTTAGTGATACCGTTGGCTATTTGAACCACTTGTACTAACATTATTTTTTCGGTGTTCCCTCCTGATGCAGAAATTGAGACTGGCTGCACGCGTTTGCAAGCTGTGCCGACACCAAAAAATGCGAAGCACAAAAATCTCTGGGCCGCCTTTCTTCGGCGGCGTAAATACTTGTGCAGTTTAATCAGCCGCCCATTATTCTATCAGTACTTAACATGGTCGCTCCCACACAAAGCAAAGAGGAGGAAATTGGAATTCTGACGATAACAGCAGCCTGCGTTTACCAGTTCAGCGGTGGTAATGGATACACTGCCATCTGCACCTTCAGGATAATTAGATTTGCTCTGACATGGTAAATTACCCTGCTACAGCCTGTCCATTTTATTTGCTAATTCAATTCAGTGTCACTTAACACCCGGAGTCCTGCCTTCGACAGGGCCCCAGAGGCACAGGGAGGATGGTTACTGAAGGCGCTTCCCTGGGTGGCTGTGCTGGGCGCAGATGACCAGGGTGTGTCGGGTTGTTCCACCTCTAGACTTCACAACACTGCAACCCTAAAGACCTTGACATGGGGGAAGTATTCACCACAAACATGCTGACTTCATTTGTGGTGTCAGGGGCAGTTGAGCCGGGCTGACCGCAACCTCACGAATGAACATGTAAATTCACATGTAGATGAACAGACACACACGCACACACACGCACGCACACACGCTCACCACACTTGCTCATTATACCTGCCTGCCTAAAGGGAAAAAAAAAGTTCTCCACCCTGCACTGTCAGCATTTGATGCTTGAGACAGTGGAAAGATGAGAGATTTATATTTATCATTGGTCCTCCCTATAATGCTTTAGGGAAGTGTGGAAATTTTCCAGGCGGCTGATAAAAATGGCTTTCTCTCAGCTGACCTTGTTTTTCTCACCACAAATTGCATGTTATGGCAAAGCCGTTTAGTTTCTCTGCAGACATACGCAGACAACTAATTGTTCTGTTAAAACCATGTTCTCCTTCTCCATGTTCTCTTCATGTGATTTCAGAGTCTATATATTTGAGCGACAAACTGAGCCAAATTGCTAAGAGGTCAAAAGTTTTTTGTTTTTTTGTTTTAAATTCAGGACAAACGTCTTCTCCTCTTTTCCGAAATTTTTATGTTCAGTCCTTCATTGTTGATGTTTTCTGACCCAAAATCCCACTCCTCTGAGCTTTCCAGTAGACTAATATTTGTCTTTCCACCTCCTCCCTCTCTGTGAACATCTGGACTGAAGCTTTGCAGAAACACAAACTTCCTTGCCGAACTGTTTCTATCTTTTGATGACTGCATACATAACCATCAAGAGTTTACTGTGACCACAAACATTCCTCTTTGGCCTCACAACACAGGGTTGCTCAGCTGACCAGTGATTTATGTCAATAATAACATCTAACCAAAGGAGAGATGGCAACATGGCACCCATCTTGCCATGAAGCACTGTGTTTATGGTGGTTATTTCAAAGTGAAAGATTAAAAAATCCCAAGCGATCATATTATAAGGATGCAATATGATCTAACATCACTAACAAGGCAACTGCAATGTATAGTTTTTAACTATGATTTATCACCAAATGGAATTCATCCAAAGTGTATTTGCAGTTTTGAGATGTCCCTAGCAAGACAATTTTAGCTCTGAATAATTTGATTGTGTGCAGATGATCAGGAAAATCAATACATCCTCTGAATTGCACAAGAATGGAAAGCATTTGCCTTGATTTAGACGGGATGGTCTGCAGGAGGATGGGAGCAATCGGCCTGATATGAGCTGAGAAAGAAATGAGAAACACTCAAGCATTTTTTTCTTCTTTTTTTTTCCCCTCTGCAGTTCTTCTGTGTCTTAGGCGGAGATAAGAGAAATGAAGAGGGAAGAACAGCACACCTTTCTCTGCGTCTGCGAGTCAAACAGCCTGAAGTTTGGTCCAATTTCCAGCGTGTGATGGAAGTCATTACTGCTCAAGCTCGCCGGTTTGATTGAAGTCCTTTAGTCACAATGAGCTGGTGTGACTTCGTCGGAGGCAGGGTCAGCAGAAGCCGGCTCAGTAATCAGCTGGGATTCAGGAGGGAAGATGTGTTCAATCAGGCACAGACCGCTCATAACTCTGCAGGTCGCGAGGCTCTCAATTACATGAGCAGCTCCATGTATGCTGTTATCAGTCACACTTTTACAGTCGCGACGCACGGATCAGTGCATGCATGCCATAATATAATTAATATCTATGCTGTGGATATATGAGTATGTATATGTAGTGCATATACGGTGTACTGTATATGTGCAGGGAGAGATCTGATGTTGTATGAAGTATCTGTGCATCTCTGTAGATGGCAGTGTAGCACAGAGTTACTGCTGTTGCTACGCGCGCGTGCGTGCGTGCGTGTGTGTGTGTGTGTGTGTGTGTGCGTGCATGCGTGCATGTGCATGTGCATGTGCATGTGCATGTGCATGTGGGCATGTGTGCATGTGTGCATGTGTGTGTATGTGTGTGTGAGACTCTTTACATATTCAAGCCCCTGATCACTAGGACAAATGTCTTTGATGTCAGGATCTCACTTATTTCTGAAAGCAGCATTCCCGCTATTTAATTTACTTGTACACAAATACAGGATACAAATGAATCACTTAACCTGATATGATTTTACTCCCCGCCAACAGAATTGTTGTAGCCTTTTAATGGTTGAAAAACAGGCAGCGTTTGTGCATATGTGTTTTGGAAGATGATTAATGGAAATAGCAGATTCCTTCTCATCTGCTACATAAGAATTGTCAGGAAAACAAGCCGACTCTTTCAGAAAGAATAAGCCAAGTCCTGCATTCATTTGCATTCATGTTTCTAGTAAATACATTCCTCTGTATTCCACAGACAGAGACATCTCTGTGAAGACGTGGTAGCCATAAGCAGAGAGGGGTGCATGAATGGGATGAAACATAGAATAAAGATTAGAACTGAAATTGGCAGCGGATATAGTAAAATTAGCAGATATGGTATTGATAAGGAGGAGGAATGCTGCCAGGAAGGGCTTTGACACATATCGTATAGGAGGAAATAGAGGAATGGCTGTCTGTTAGAGGAAGGAGACGGATGTGACCTGACGGTTAGTCATGTCCCTTGTGGGGTCTGAGGGGGCCAGCAGCCATCTCTTGCTTGCTTTTTACTCCTTGTTCTCTCTCCGTCATGAATTGCGCACTCTTGTCCTCCGCTCTCCTTCGACATCTGGAGTCTGTTTAGCATCATCAACGCCAGAGCCCCCGCCATGACACCTCTCCTAAAAATGCCTAGGATCAGGACTTTCTGAAGGCTGAGGGGAATAAACAGTGCATTTGCAAGATTTTTTTTGAGCTTTCATTTACACTGGTGAAATCTCACTGCCTGTGGCTTTCATTTTATATGCCTTCATTTGTCCTCATTGTGTGTGCTCATTCTTTCCTGCTATTCGGCAGACCTTTCCGCTCTGACCTCAAACTGCTAAATCATTGGAGTAAATGCTCTGACATGCTCATAAGGGGGAAAATATTTAGTTTTTAATGAAAAACAATTCCTGTAAGGTATGGCTCATTTTCACATGCTTTGATGACTCTCTGGTCAATTAGCTACAAGATTCCAGCGTTTACAGATGCAGCCAGACTGACACCCAGCTACTGTATTCGTTTCCAGGGTTTCCTGCTGGTTGGCAACATTGTAAATGAGTCATGTTTAATTGGAAGGTTTTATATAAGCCTTGAGCCACAGCTTATTTGCGTGAATGTGTGTGTGCGTACATGCGTGCATGCATGCGTGGTTGCGTGTGTGCGTGCGTGCGCGCGCGTGTGTGTGTGTTTACATGGAACTGTCACAGCCCCCCTGTGGCCGAAGGATTAGAGGTTAGCAAACACCTCTGTGAAAGTGTTTAACATCAGGGCCGTGATGACGGATTTTCACGCTGGCCAGTCAGTCAGATGAGCCCACCATTCATTTTCTGTTGTCAGAGAGATGACCCCTGGCTCGGCGCCAGAGCCATCACATCCCCTTACCCTTGCTCATGGGAAACAATCCACAACCACGCCTGAGGATGGTGGTTTGGGGATCTAAATGTGCATGTGAGCCCGCAGAGATGCTGTAAAAGACAAGCTGGGGGAAGGTCATATGACTTGGACTTTGGATTTTAGGGCGCTGACAACTGTAAAATGTAATATTGAGTTCATATGAGGCATACGTGTGCCATGTGTGTGCCGGAATACCTGATATGTTATGCTCTGAGTTGAGGTGTTTTGTGTCAGCTTATGCAATGAAAAGAATGGACGTGTGGTTTGATAAGTAGCTCTTGTGTGCATGTTCATGCAGCTGTGAGTTTGTGTGTGTGCTTGTGTGCGTGCGTGCGTGCGTGTGTGTGTGTGTGTGTGTCAAGCACAGTGTGGCTTGGCTGTGGGGGTCCGTATAAGAGGGGGCGGCGGGAGTTCCTGGGCACCAATCCCTTAACACTAAAACATTTCAGAGGCTGTCCGTCACAAACCTAATGACTTCAGCAGACAGAGCCTGGATTTTGGCTTTTCCCCACCGCCGACACCAGCAGCCATAAAACGCTTCATGTTTGGAATGCAAAACACGGATCTTGTGGACAAGAGCAGAAACACAGCGATCACACACCGACCACAAAGCGCTGCGGCTTACACAAGGTGCTCAAAGCTATATTTATATGGGAAATACCTATTATTTTGAGCAGTGGACTGTGATATTTGTTTGTGCACTTTTCAGCCTCTGTGCATGAATTCACATGGCTTCGGCATTGTCACGATAAAGAGTGGCAAGTATCCAGCTGCAGAGAACCAGGACATTAAATGATTCATAGTGTGGTGCAAGTGACAGTGTTTACTGGAGGTCATGCTTACACACCAGTCCTCCTGACCTTTAACCCCTAACCTATATGCTAACAAAGGGTCAGTTTAGCAAATTGGGTGACGGAGAAAAACACAATTACTGAGTATCCATGTTTGACTGAAAATGTAGACGATACTCTCACCCCTTTTTTTTTCAGATAGTGTGTGTGTGTGTGTGTGTGTGTGTGTGCGTGCGTGCGTGCTTGCCTGCCTGCCTGCCTGCCTGCCTGTCTGTCTGGCTCCTTCTTCTTCTACCAGAGTTTTGGTTGTTTTCGGGTTCTGCACAGTATCTTAACTTGCCTGCACTCTGTCTAGACAGACGCGTTTTCATGTTGCCGCAGTTGTTTTCCCAGTTTGAAATTCAGTGTTCAAGGTTCAAGGTTCAAGGTGCTCTATTGTAATTGTAACATGCATAGATGGAAGAACAAAATTTATATCCAAGGTCTGGAGAACGCAATAAAAAAAACATCTAGAAATTTAAATAAATAGATAAGCATTATAATAAGTATGACTTTCACTGTCTACGTCAGATCAAGTTCTTCCTTCAGTTCTCATGATCTTTCTATAATGCTCTTTTTTTCTGATGCTCATGTAGCTCTGCATTGCTTCATCGATCAATACGGTTCCCACCAGCACAGTGCCTGGTTAGCTAGCCAGCACGTTCTTGTCAGCCCTAAGAGTCTTAGTTCCTCCATTCACAAACACTAGATTTGGGGATATCCAGTCTGTGGTAAGAACAGATGTGGCTGTGCACTATCCCCACTAGTTGTGATTATTTTCAGGATAAATAGGCCAGTTTAAAAAAGGAACCCTCAATCCAGTTTCTCATATTTGAAGGTTCTTGGTTATCAACAGCTTCAAAATGCTTGGAATGTTTCTGGTTTAAAAATGTCTCAAAATGGTTATCAGTCAAAAATAGATGTATTTTTCTAGCGGCTGCCTAATCGATTAAATCTTGCATCAGTTTAAGAGTTATGCCTGTAATTAAATTAGGAGAATGTGAAATCAAGAAGTTAAAAAAAAAGGTTGAGGTTTTTAAGAACTTAAATCTGATTCAGAGGTAGAAAATGGAATGTCTGAGAACAGTGTCAGGCCTCCAATAAACCATGTCAATTTTCCCAGCATGTGTCCCTTAATGTTCCTTATCTTGGCCCACCTCCCTCACACAGGGCAGAGGAGGAGTTAAGTTACTAAGCTGACCTCCCACATAGAGCCAGCAGACAGCAGATGTGGTGCTCTTGCCCTGTTTTAAGGTTTCCCGCGCAGTATAGTTCAGAATCGTCATTCACTCAACTCGATCTGCAAATACGTAAACCAGCAATTTAAACAGCTCAAACTGAATTTTATAATTTGATCATCTCTCCGATAGGCGAGGTCATCCAAATGCTTTCACTTCTATACTTGAAAATAGATGTGAAGAAGCCATTACTGACTGGGAATAGGGTTTTCTGTGAGGATGACGCCTTCAATTTTGCAACAGGTCAGGCTGATGGAAGAAATGACAGAGAGATTATTCTGAATGCCACAGAGGTCATTGTCATTTGAGGACGGTCCCCATACACTCCCCTAGGAGCCACCACAGGCACATTTCCCAATACCATCACCATAGAAACCAGATGACTGGAGGTGGGATTAGATATGAGGCGCTGTCACCAGGTCTGAGCCGAACACAGTGGTTATAAGAAAGTGGATTGTCACTGTAAGATGGAGAGCTGTTATCGGTAGGCAGCTGAGAATACACTCATCAGGAATGAGCGTGCGCTTGGTACAGTTCTTTGTGCGTGTGTGTGTGTGTGCGTGCGTGCGTGCGTGCGTGTGTGTGTGTGTGTGTGTGTGTGTGTGTGTGTGTGTGTGTGTGTGTGTGTGTGTGTGTGTGCGTGTGTGTCGTGTGTGTGTGTGTGATGGATTTCACACAGTAAACTTGATGTCATCATATTATGACTCATTCAACATTAAGTCTGCTTAATGTTGCAGGACTCAGCCCTCGTCAGGAGTTTCTCTAAAGGTTAATGGACGATGCATTAAGCAATAGGTTTAACAGTGATCATTCTTTCTGTCAACTAAAGTTTTGTACATGAATTGAGACTTTTTTGTTGTTGCTCTGGATGGTTTCGTGCAGTGCGTCATCTGTTTACAGGAAAAGTCGGTTTTACAAGAGCGTCCTGGCCAACAAAGGGCTATAGCACAATAATCAGGGCTGTGGACATACATAAAAACGGCTTGCAAGAATGAATTACAGATCATGGAATATCAAAAATATCCATCAGATATTAGCCACAAATATTTAACATTATAGACAACATTATGAATTAAACAGGAAAATAAGTTGATACCTCCAACTACTTTAGGAGCATCCAATGAGAGCAGCAATTTTAAGATTAACATTTAATACATCAACGTGTGGTCAAAAGTCTGTCAGGATGATATATAAGCCTGAAATTAAATTTTTAGATATTAATACAACTGCCATATAGGTCAAATGCTAAATTTGGGCCATCTAATTGAATTTGGTAATATTAATGCAGACCATAAATTCTACAAGGAGTCTATTCCCTTTAGCTATTGTATTATTATGTTTTTCGATTACCTGGTAATGTTTTGTGTATTTGTTGGAAGGACAATGTGGGAGAGGCTGCTTTATTAAAAAATAAACTGCTTAACTCTATGAACTTATTCAATAAAAAAAAAACCTGGGTGTAAACTTAACTTACTCTGATTGTATCAGAGAAACATGCCTGATTGTAATTTATGCAAATCACTTCTGAAACAGTCTCAGGTTGCATTCCTGTTTTTTTTTCCCCGTAAGGCAGCATATTAACATCCTCAGCTATATCCAGGGCTTAATTCTTCTTCCTCTCTGTTGCCTCGTAGACATGATTTGTTTTCAGAAGTTACTGAAAATATTTATTTTGCACACAAAAACTTGCCTACAAGGTAGAGCGTGAGACAGCAACCCTCTGCTGACGTGCAGATCAGGCTGACGCCGTCACAATGGCTGTTGTCTCTGTGACACTCGAGAGAATGAAGTGCCCCGAGGTAAAGCCCCGGGTTAAAAAAGACATCACCATGTTATTGGGCTGGCGAATGAAATTCTATTGGTTCCCTCTAAGAAACAATTTAACGATTCACTGACCGCACTCCTCACTGAGTCAACAAAAACACTACAGCTTTAATCGCTACTATAAACAATTGAGGAGAATGCGACTATGCAGTAAAGCAACAAAAATATCATACCAGCAGAAGCTAAATAAATCACAGATGGCCACCTCAGCTGATGGGCAGCAGTCTTGGGTGCATCAAGTTATTTATCTGCTTTACCACAAATAAAGGAAAACAACATTGCTCTGTGCTTCCACATGACAGAGATAGAGGGCAGTGTTTGCCTTTTCATGAGCCGTTGGTGTTGAGAAGCACACAGCCGCTAAACCAGGATCAAGCTGAACAGCAATTCATTAATTTGTAACAGAAAAAAACAACAAAAAACAATAAGGTGTTAATTTCAGTGTTTTGATTTGTAACAACTGCTAAAATCATTATGGTAAATAGAAGTGTAACTTTCCCTCATCTCCAGCACAGCACTGCATGGAGCGCCTAACTATCATTTTTATTATGTTTGCAGCTTTGTTGGTCCTAAGAATGATAACTTATCGTGGCTGCTGCTCTTATAACTTCATCTCCTTTTAAGAGACACATTGAGAGCATCTTAACAGCTCTAAGTTCATCTGTCTCTCTTGAGGAGTTTAGAGTGCTGTGGTTTTTGCAAGCAGGCTCATTTATTCTGAGAGTTTTCCAGCGAGCTCTCTGCTTGGACCCAAACCCATTGAGAACAATGCTAATGCCAGACTTTGTCCTGCAAATAACAAATAGAGAGACAAGGGATTGTTCCAATTGAAATGTGGCATTGGCGAGACTGTCACCGTCTGGAGCTGGATCAGATGTGGCTGTGATTTTTATTTATTTATCCTGGACCTTTCCTCACATGCAATCACTAAATCAATGACACAATGTTTTGTGGACAAGAAAACTGAAATTTATTTGTTTGCACAGAGGAGCTTGAACTATTGTATAATTCTCGACCTTC
>CAAKHG010008840.1:22131-37463 GCA_901007715.1 Dactylopterus volitans
GCCGGTGACTTGCCAGGGTTTTGCATGTCTCTGAGTTTGAGGGTAGGAGTGTATAAAGTGTGTGTGTGCGTGTGTGTGTGTGTGTGTGTGTGTGCGTGCGTGCGTGCGTGCGTGCGTGCGTGCGTGCGTGCGTGCATGCGTGCGTGTGTGTGTAAGTGTAGGTGTGTGTATAGGTGTGTGCATGCCTGGTTTCCTGCTGGAGGTGGATTACTGCTCACGTCTTGCCTTCACTAGTCTTTTGATGTGTCAGCCAGTCGGCAAGAAGAACTCCACTGGGTGATTTATGAAGATGCTGGAACACACACACCAACACACATACACACACACATACATGCACACCCTGCAGAGAGGCGCAGTACTAGACAGGCCAGGCCTGTGTTGTCGGATGGTGCAGACTAAACAGTAAACACACGCACCTCGCTGGGCAGAGTCAAAGCTTACATAATTGCCTCCTTGAGTCAGAAGACTCAAAACAAGTGAAACAAACACAATCTCACGTTTCCCCCATGAAACGATATCATTATTCTTCATATAATCAAAAAAAAAAAAAAATTGCAACTTCATCGTAATTTATTTCAGAAGATGAGTTGAACCGTAGTCATAAAGGCATGTGTCATATGAGAAGGAAGGCTCGAAATCATGGCATGTTGAGTCTATGAGCTCTACGTGACTGTCATGTATAACCGTGATCAGTGTATCAGTGTAATTCTTGTGTGATGTCTGTCAGCCGAGTCTTTGTGGTGTGGACTCTATAAAAGGAGGATCTGGCTCCATAATGGGACCCTCTCTATGGGCCCTGGCTCACTGCCAGCAACCCCAAATGCCTCTCAGTGGCTGTTGGTTTAGCCGTTGATCCCTGGAAGTGGCCGTGGAGGATCATGGCTGCATTGGCGCTCCTATAAATCACAGGATATGGTTGGTTTTACTGCGACTGATTTCGTACATCTCCACAATGGGTTTTCTAACAAAGATTTTTTTTTTTTTTTAAACCCACACTCAAAATAGTCCTCTGCCCTCATATAGGCCCTTAAGCTGACAGGCCACACCACATATCACCATCTTTAATGTTCTTTTGGAGTCTTTAAAGTTTGTTAGTCTGCTGCGTCTTGCATGCACCAGTCCCCAAAAAACCAAGTCCCCTCCAGCATCCCTCTTTTCCATTCATGTACTAGTTCCGACACACAATCACAGACAGACATGCGAGCTGAGATTAGAGCTGTTGAGGCTCATGCTCTCTAATCAGCTGCAGAAATGAAGATGTTAGCTGCAGCCAAGGGAAGCTTATGTGACACTGGATGTCGCAGAAAACATAGCAAATGTTTTTTGTTCTTTAATGAATAGCTGAAATTCCCCTCTGGTTCATGTCCTCATACATTTGGCTGTTTTCATGTTTTTCAACTTCAAAGTGTGTTTTGCAATAGCAACACTCACATTTCTGACATCCACAACAAAGACATACGATTTTAAAAAGAGCCTTGGGTAAAATAGAAATAGTACAATCATTGCATAATTTATCCAGACAACTTTTAAAGCTTTTTAAAGCATGTTTGGAAGCAGGCAGGATCATATCACTGACAACGAGGGGTTTGATCTTTGACCTCTAACTCCAGGTGTTTGTTTGACCAGGAAAGTTTTGTTTTTGTTTTTTTTAATTAGATCAAGGTATTTTGTGCAAATATGTCTAAGATTTGCAGAGGATTTTTTTTAAGTCCTTTTTATTTTATGCAGACATGTCTAAAATTTGCAGAGGATTTAAAAAAAAACAAAAAAAAACATTCCCCTATAATTTACAAATAAAGGAATACCTTATCTTCTTATCTTATCTAGAAATAAACTACTAAGAGTCTCTCATCTCATCATCTTCCGCTTATGGAAGAGCCTGCTCCAGCAGCGGTTGTGCTGATCCCAGCTGACAACGGGCTCATCGCAGGGCCACATGAAGGACAGACAACCACTCACACGCGGTAATTTAGAGTAGCCAATTAACCTCCACACAGAAAGATCCCAGGCCGGACCTGCGACCTTCTTGCTATGAGGCAACCACACCACCGTGTCGCCCCACTACTAAGAGTCTAAAAGGTAATACTGATGATAGATTAGGAACACCTACAGTTAATGTGAATTGCTTCTGAGTTAAAAAAAAAAAAACAATGGATTTTAAAGGTTTGATTTCAATCAGGAGTAACTCGCAATAGGCAGTTTAAGGGTTTGCTCCCAGCATCCGGGACGACCAAATAGTGTAAATATGTAGGTCTTGCAGTGTGCAGTAGTAGGTGATTCTGCATGAAGCCAATGATGGCATCCTCCCTCCCTCCTGTCCCACCTACCATCATGTCTTTGTCAAAGCAATGATATTCAAATGGGAAGTAGTGTAAGTTTATGCTTTTGTTTCTCCTACATTTCATGAAGTTCTTCCATTGGCATCACTTGTGAAAGGAATACACTGCGTAGATACCTGTCTCCTGGGGAAACCTAAAACTTCAGCACTGAAAAATGGCAGCAGAGGTCCGAATAAACGATGGGAGCTATCATCCCATCTCCTCTCATCAGGCCCACAGGCTTATCCGTCTTTTCGCTGTGTGAGGGCGGCAGATACACCACCCACAGCCCCTCCCTTGCTGTAATGAAAAGTGTTATGAATGTATGTGTCTTAATTCTCTTCTACTAATGTCTGTGGGTGGCAAAATTAGGGTGGGCTGTGCAGGGGCACTTAAATAGAAAACCATGTCCAGTTTAACCGAGCTGCTCTAAGCCGATTTTTTAAGGTCACATTGGCACCAATAGGGGATTAGTTTGGTTCAGATCAATGTCTGATTGGGATCTTTCTCTTCGCCATTGCCTCCCTCTGTCCTGGAAGAATGTGGCCAAAGTCTTGCGATTTGTACTTGGGGAGAAGAAAGGCTCTCCCCTCCCATGGAGGACAAAGACGCACATTAGCTCAGTTTTGCCGTTTTTTTCTCCTCCGGCAGTAAAGCTCCCAGCCGAAAGGATCAAACGTATGAAGACAACATGACCAATGATGGCACCCCACTGCAGCTGCTTTGGCTACTGTTCTGTTCTGCTGGACGTTCATGTGTGTGAAGTTTGTGTGTACACATGCATTTTCCTGTGCAAGTGTGATGTGAAGGGAGGGAGGAGTGAGGGGCGAGACAGGTGTCTTGGCAGCGGGCATACCGTATGCTGTGAGTGCATGCCTGTAAATATTTTTGTGCTTGGGCATTTTATCTGTGCTGGGAAGATCTGAAGTGGTGTCCACATTAGTGGAATGCTTGTCATGTTTCTCACAGGACAGATACCATCACCGTTAAATTAAACCACCAGTATGGTAAATGCCATTCACTAAACAGAGAATTCTGGAATTTTTCCACTTGAGCCCTATTTTTTTTTCATATGTTTGTGTGTCCATGATTAATAGTAACAAATGTTTTTGGAATTGTTCCAAATGTTTGCAATCTTCTCCAAGTCCGGCAGCAGTCGGCTGTCAAAATCTGTCCACTCAAAGAGCTTGTTTTTGCCACAGCAGGTTCAGATTGTTATAATGGGTGTCTGACAGCATTATAGAAACAAATTTTTGGAAGTATGGGGATATATAGAATTAGAGAAATTTTACAAGATAGAAGTTTTACAAAGTATCCACCTTTTCCTTAAGCCTCACAAAATGACAGCTACTGTAGTTAATAAATGACTTTTTCGAGCAAAAAAACATGGGAGAGCATGTTTGAAAAATGCTGTGTTTCTCCTTTGAATTGATTAGAAGTTTCCTGTATTGTAAATAATCGTGTTCGGTGTAATTCTTGACCACAACCTCACTTCTGAAAAACAGACACTGGAGGCTCTGAATTTCTGCAAATCAAAACATCAAGATCATTTATGGTGTAAAATGTGATTTGGCATTTCATGAAATATGACCTCTGGACAGTCATATTAAAGATTCCAGCACAACAACTGGTAATCTTTAGAGTTAGCATTGAGCATTTCTTTGGGTGAAACTTAGCTAAGTTAGCTAAGTGGCCTCTGGCTTTAGCTTTACCAGCTTCTACTGACCACTGACAGGAAAATGAATGAGCATAAATCCTAAAAAAGAAAAACAAATTCCCACACATAAACACAACAGCGACTTTAGAAAATTGATGAAATGTTCACAAAACAAGAGGGAATTTTGAGAGCATATTAGTCAAAGTCAACTTTATTGTCAAATATGCTATGCATGCTCGACAAACAGCATAGATGAAATTTCAGTCCTCTCTGGCCCACGGTGCAGGGTAATAGGAATAAAATTACAAAACTGAGCTAAATAAAAGACTACCAGACACTGTGATAACAATATAAAATAACAATAAACAGAATAAACAGTATAAAAAGTGAAAACAGAGAAAAAAAGGGAATATGCAGTGAAAACAGTCCTGATGTGGAAGCAGTAGTGCAAATGGCAAGGGTTAAAGTGAAGAGTGTAAAAGAGTCCTGAGGTTGGTGTGTGCTAACCCGATTAGCTCAACCTTCAAGTTACAAACCTAGAATTCAAAGTTCTAATTCTAATTAGCGTTTTAGCTGTTGGGTGGGTGAAGTACAACTACGAAAAATAGACATCAGCTTTAATGGATAAGTAGTAGTTTTACTGAATGTTGATGAAGAAATCACAAGGATAAAAGTAACCACAACGGGATTTTTTGATCAAAGTCTAGATTACATCGCTGAACATGCTGAAACACCACCGTCTCAACTCATGCTGAGCTGAGATTTGAGGTATAATGTGTAACGTAAAACCCATAATTATTTAGACAAAAAGTTAATCAGCGGGCATAACCACCGAAAGATAATTGCTGGTGTACTTGCGGACTGAAACGTTGATCTGTATCTCTCATTACAGCTCAGGGTATCATTATCCAATCAAAGAGGAGACCGACTCAATAAATATGGCAAACCATAACTGGCGCTCGAGCTACATAGTAATACATAATTCTATCCATTTTCAGACCAAATCCAGTGTGATTACTGAAATAAAAGAACAAATAAAAGAACATGTCAGGTAATTTGTCTTTTTTTATTTCCTCTGCACACATTTCGTTTATGCTGAAACAAAAGGCCAAGCCTAAACAAACGGGTTTACACTGTGCGGTTCCCAGAAAAGACTGAAAATAAACACAAAGGCAAGTGCAAACATAAACATGGGATATTTGACAGCAATGTCCACAGGAATCAAATAGTCTTTTGAAATATATTATATTCCTCTTTGCTCAGAATTGCGTGATAGTAAAATGATGGCTATATCAAAATACTGTTCCCAGTTTCCATCATTTTCACGTGAAATAAACATTTTGAAAGGACACTGTCCATGTACCTTTGAATTATTGTAGTCTGCTGACACAACAGTCTCAAGTGACCTCCTACAAGTGTCCTACAAGAGTCTTGAGCCTACTTCCACTGCTGCTTACAGAATGGACTCTCCTCCCCTTTAGTTAAAGGCTTTGAGAGCCTCAGCAGCTGGGAGTGTTTGTCTCCTTGTAGCACACTGGTGAGGGTTAGTCAAATTAGGGTCACGGGTCAAAGTTCAACCTCAGCCATGAAGGGGAATAGGTTTAATTGACACTACCTCCGGCGGTCACCTGTGACATCAGTCTTGTGGAGCCAAGCATAATTACGTGGGTGCATGTGCGCAGACAAGCACTTAACAATGTTGTTTGCAGCAAAATCCAAAGCTACCAGAGCTACAATAACAGGTTTTTGTTCCAGTTCAATTCAATCTTTCTTATTTATTTATATTCAAATCAGCATCCCCAATTACCACACACACAACTTTGAATGGCATTTAATTCACACAAGCCAAGTCATTCATTCATCCCTCAAATGTGGTTCACCACTTCGTGATTTAACACAAACATAAATGCTACCTAAACAAACTTGATAATTCAATTCCAACGAATTCAGCTCCGTCAAGGAAATGTGTTCTTAGAATGACAACAGATGCAGGAAATTTTGTGCCATTCTGTTTCATGTACCCAAGGAGGCCAATGGGCATAGTTGGCTGAACATCAAGGTTAAGTGTTGTCGTTTCCCCTGGTAACTCAGTGTTTGTGTTTGTGTTTGTGTTTGTGATGTAGCCACCTACGCTGAGCCGCAAACCAAGCGAAATTCACAGCTGCTGGAAGCGGGAGCGTTCCTTGAAGCACCCGTCTCTGCTGCGAGCAAAATCTTTGATGGTCTCATTTCATTAAGCGGGCGGTCATTAGACAGGGAGATTTGTGTATATGTGAGTGTGAAGAGGTACCAGCTTGCGGGTGGATCTTCAAAATGTGACCAAAACAACATCCAAAGATTGCTTGCGTATGTGTGTGTGCGTGTGTGTCTGCCATGCCAAACTGCAGTATTTGTGTGACCTATCTACACAACGTTCCACTCAGACGTTATGTTAGGTTGTTTTTGCTGATTGTATTTAATAATCTGTACATTTCATAGGTGATAGGGGAGAGATAATTGCACTGATTTTAAAAAAATCAATTCTACATTCATTAACGTGATGAATGGAAATGCATGCGCATTGAACAACATGAAAATATAATGTACTGAGATCAACACCTCCTACTTTATTTTTCACTTTATCACGTTGATGCTAACCGCGACTCATCGAGACCACCAGAACATAAGCTCATAACTCGGTTTTGCCTCCCTCACGAATGTAACCAAGTTTACTCTACAGTTTAACTTGCAGATGTAAAAAGAAAGAAGAAGAAAAAAATCATCTAATTGCATAACTTCTATCCAGAGTATTTATTAACCAGATGATGACATTCCATACTGTGAAATTCAGTCCACAGTAATTACAGTCTACATTTTAGCTCCATTTTTTTTAGGAAAATTTCAGGAGTTGAGTGCAGTGGCAGCTGGTGACAAAAAAAAAAATGGAGGGGGGGTTGGAGGATGTTGGTGTTTTTTGGTGGGTGGGGTGGCAGAAAAAAACTACATTGCTATAATGTTTCCCTCACATCAAAGATTCACAGGTCTGTAATTAGACTCTCAAACAATTAAAGCTTAAGTATCTGTGAGGGTTATCAGGAAAAAGTGTCAAGGTGCTAGCCATTAGTCCCAAGGATGTATGATTATAATGTGTGATTGGTTTAATGGTATTGAATTTAACAGACGAATAATCTGTCTAATCACATTAGATCTAAACATTTGAAAACAGCACCAGTGCATGGCCAGTAAAATCTGAAACAGCCAATTAAAGTACAGCCTAATGCCCCTGTGTCCCACATTCGGGAAGTAGGTATTTAGTCACATAAAAATGAATGAGGTATACTATAATATTTAACTTTTATTACTTTTTCTGACAGCAGACAGACCAGGAATAGAAACATACAAAAAAAATTACTAGTTTATTTATTTAACAAAGTTTTTCTTCTCTATATTATGAGTGGGGGCAGCGCCTCTGCACCCACATTAACGAGCTGTGGTTTGCCTAGCCTGTATTTGCTGTCTTGGAGACAAGTATGAAGCCAGAGGCAGAGGTGTGAGAGAAATCTTTTTTTCTTTAGTGGCATAACACCCATTTTTTTGCAGTAAACTTTGGTTAGGATCAATAGCTGAAGGTAGGTGACATACCACACACCAGCTTTATAGTAAATCAAAAATGAGCAGACCAATACTGCCACTACCTGGATGTGATAGCGGCCCACCTGTGGCTAGAATAACCATACGGTGCATTTTCTATAATGTTGGCTCACTGGAGCATCATAACCACCACGTCTAGTTTCACTCCCACAAAGTTTCAGATGCATCAGCGGTAGGTAGCTTTGTACACCAGCGTGAAATATAAGAAAACGTATTCAATGTTAATCTGGAACATCTGGCTGATGACTGACCTGCTTAATATGGTCCGTATCCGGGCCCATCACCTGTGAGAAAACCTTCTCCAGATAGTGTTGAACAGCCTTTTATGATGCAAATTCAAACCAACACAAAGAAACAATGATGTCAATCCTGCAAACTAAACAACAAGACAGGAGGTTTATTATTTCCTCCCCAAACACCACATGTCGGTGTTTCTGGTGTGGTCAGGGTGACATCATATCCCAGCATCATCCAAAATGACCCTAATTTTCTTAGTTGGGGGAAAATGTTTGTTTTGCTCACGGGTTGGGTTTTGGGTATGACAAGTAAAGATTGACAGTGCACCTGGGGACTGCCAATGAAGGGGTGACCCTGAAAAAGAGAGGCATAAGAAGAGGGGGAGTGGCTGCCCGCAAGGTTCCTCAGCTCTGCAAACCACTTCAGTTCTCACTTGAGTGCCTCTCTTTGGGCCTTCACCCACACGGACCCCCACCTAACCGCCTCAGATTGAAATTCCTCCACTCTGCAAGACCCTGTGCTCCCCTCCTCCCCCAGCGCTCGGCACACACCAAGGGGCATTCAAAACGCATTAACACCAAATCAATGGGAAACGGCAAAAAAAGCAAAAAAGAAAAAAAAAAGAGAAAGGGAAAAATCTCCTTAGCAACATAATCTAGGCGGCCTGACGAGAGGAGAAGTGAAAAGAAAAGAAAAAGAGAGGGGTGGTGATGCCGTTTAGGGAGGGAAGAAGAATTGAACACAAAAGCTGGGCACACAGACAGCAACAAAATTGAAAATTAACACAGAAGAAACTGTTCCTTTTTTCAAGGGAGCACAATCAGCTACATTAAACCTGAGCCAGACCCCTCCTCCTCGCCTGGTTTTCCCTCGCCCACACCGTGGACAGGGCCTGTGATGGGACTTTACCAGTGAATCTAAGAGCTTTCAAAAGGGAGAAAAGTTGAAAAAACAGAAAAACTGTTGGGTTTTTTTCCTCCATCGCACTTAAGATGCATCATTTATGGATACCATTGCACATGCAACACCAAATTTCTCCCAATTACAATTATTTGCGTTCATCTGACTTTTTTTTTTCTGTAATCCTCCCGTAAATGTGTTTGTCAGACATTATCTGCATGTCTGCAATCACTTGTCGGGGATTTAAGTTGTCCCGTCTAGCCTTTAGACAAACACTTTAGTCTGCCTTAATGAACTCAAGCTCCTCTGCGTCTGCTGCAGAACAATGCAAAAGCCCCTGAGCGACATTGCAAGTCTCAGTGTGCTGTGACAGCTTGGCTGGTGAACGACTCAACTGACACAGAAACAAAAAGTAAAGACAATAAAATAAATGTATTATACAGGGAAACGCGTTGTGTCACGTTCACCTGCCAGGATTATTATGTTGTGTTCATTTGTGCACATAGGAGAGAAATTAGCATGGAGCAGGAACTCTGGCCACCAGCAGCCCTGTAAATGACCCCTGACCTCCACTACATGATCAGCCCATTGAGAGGAGCGCCTGCTTTAATTAGGAGGTCATTAAGAGCCAACCTCAACACACCATGGGACCGCATAAAGCCAGCACTGACTCCCACCTGCAATCACAAAATCTGCGCACAATATTTAATTGGAACATGGTTAAATACTAAAGTACAGTCAAGTTTGAGTCCTTTATTCATACTTGCGTGTACATGAAACTGTGCGGTTTGTAGCCTACTGAAAACGAGATGCTCGATTTTATCAATAGGAAGTCTGTTTTGTTTATTTTGGTCTCAATAAAAAGCAAAAAAAAAACAAAAAATCCAAATGTTGTAAACACGCATGTCTTCGCGAGAAGAGATGTTGACCATGTGTGACTGGCTGATAGGTAAAACGAAGGTTACACAGTGGCCATGCTGCCTTGGATGAAATATATTGGGAGTGAAAATGAAAAAATTATGAAAGGCGGGTGAGCAACAGAGAAGAGACCAAAGTCTAAAGAGTTGAAACAACTAAGTCAGATCGGGAATAAAGGTGGAGAAAATAGATGACAAGGGAAAGAGTGATTCCAGGGCCCTTTATTCAAGCCTCTGATTTCACACTCGCACAAAGAGCTTTGGGGACGTTTCATCCTTTTCACATTTCTTCTGCATTTATCCAGTGTTATTCTGCAGTGCGGTGTCTCCTATATGGGAGAGGGAGCGCTGCCCGGAGAGGAGTCAGCTCCATTCACAGCTTTATAAATCACCTCAGCATGCGCAGACCGTGACCAATCGGCCAATTACGCCCCCCTGACACACCGGGGCTGATAAAGAAGGCCCAGGACAATGGGATCACAGGCCAGATAAACGACCCTTTAATGAAGTCGCCCACTAAACAGGCCAAAACCGCGCGCCCCACTTACGTATTCCATCATGCCGTTGCCCTCACATTTCCTCTTGCTCAGCCGCCATGGCAGGCACAGCTGGGGAGAAGGAGACAGAGAGAAAGAGAGGCAGAGTGAGAGAAAAAGGAGAGAAAAATGACTCTGTGCTCTGACACTGCTAAGCCCCCCACCCAAGGCCCCTTTCAGACTTTTGGCCGAACAAAAGCATCTGTTGCCATACTGTGCCGCTCAGACCCCCCTTAACACACATATACTCAGGAAAGCTGAGGAGCCTCGTAGGAGTTAAAAAAGGCAGCACTGGGCCGTATGCAGCTGAGGCTGCTCACCTTGTGGCACAACCTATTGTGCGCCCCATTCCAGGAGCTTCTCCATCCATCTTTGTGTCTCTGGGACAAATAGAGAGAGAGGGAGAAACTTTGTATGAGCGAGAGCGAGCGCGCGAGAGAGAGGGAAAAAAGAGAGAGAGAAAGAGAGAGAGAGCAAAAGAGAGAGAGAGAGAGAGAGAGAGACTGGAGAGAGGCACACAAGACTGCAGCTGCAGGATGAATAGGAGAGGGAATGAAGGGATGAGGTGGGAGTGAGAGAGAGAGGGAAGGGGGCAGCTGCAGGGTGGTCCCACCCCTCCGTCCCTCCACCTCTAGAGTGTTGTTTGGCTTCTCGTATGATTCAGAACACAAACAGCTTAGTCGTTGTGCTACTCACCCTGAACGCAGACGGAACAAACACACAAGGAAGGAAGAGACGGAGAAGAGCAAAGGAGTATTGTTTACAGACTGTCTGTGTCAACCATCCAAGAGGGAGAGATTTGAAATCCGCTTTTCCTCTTTTATCTCTCCTGGAGAAGCTTTAAAGTTGTAAAAATAATCTTTTCAGCAATGCCTGATAGATTTTTTTTTTCCGCGTATTCTGAACAGACTGAAAATGAGTGAACTATTTCAAGGACGTCACATGGCTGCACAAGTCTGTCAGATAGAAATCCATCATTTCAGCATGCTCACAATATTCGGCCTAATGGTGTCTTTGGAAAATTAAGATAAAATTCTGTGACTCTGAGCTGCAAATCACTCTTGTAATGAAAAAAACGCTGCTTGTTGAAAGTAGCAACTATTTTCTATATAAAGATAACAGCATCCTGGGCAGACAACGTCGTCAAAAATGAAGTAAAGCTATTTGCTCATCTCCCACACCTATTTAATTGACCTCTTCAGCTCATCATCAAGTTCTGTAGAAGTCTGGCAACAACCCATTCATTTGAATCGGGTGTGTTAGAGGAAGGAGACGTCTAACACGCACACGCACACATAAAAACAGAGGTTGTGGGAGCATCGAGGGCCAGGACATGGCATTGCTACTTCTTCAAATCTTCATTTACAGTATTCCATTTTGAATGCTAATCTCTAACTCGCTGCTGGGTCAAGTGCTTCCTTACATGACACTACATCCAGCTGTGGTGGACCAGCCTGTATGGGTAAATCAAACATATCCTGGGTCAAGACATCCAATAAGCCAAAGCTTGGGAGGTCACGACCAACCATGGTCTGCTGTTTGTAGTTCTGCGAATATGTCAAATTGCTGTTATAAATCTGTTTAGTTAAAAAGACAGAACTAGTTTTAGTTCTTCAAGTGTGACTTCTAGAGACAGTAACTCGTGTAGAATCTCAGGAGTTAATGTTCAGGTCAGACGAATACTATTCACTAGACTGAATCAAATATCAAAGTCAACTCTGTCTCCCAAAAAGGATATTCTTATACAACTAATGTGCATTCTCAGTTTTGTTTCGAGTGGAATGTATTTTCTTTTGATTACAAACTTTGGTCGTTCATGTGGTCTACGTCCATTTGAAACACAACTGTCTGTGACAACATGTTGATTAGAAACGCTGGCCTATTGTGATACAGCCAAAACTCAACTCAACCAAAAAAATGTTTTATCCTGTGTCAACACTATGTAAAGTCTGGTTGTGTTTAGGGGGAAAAATGATGGTTTGGGTTTGTATTTACCAACTCATTCTTTTTGTCCTGGTTAGAAAAATATATCATGTTTATAGGAACCAGATGCAGCATACAGTACAGCAGATACCATTGGAAATGACCCTTAACACAACAGACAATGGCACACACACGCAGATGATCAGACAGTTCAGTTCTTTCTCTCAACTGGAGATCAGCTTGTATGGCGGAGGTTCGGTCTGCATGAGCCGAGCTGGGGAACAGGTGGGTTTGTGGTGACTCTGGTGAGCATAAGGTTCAGTTCCAAGGTCTTCAGTGTCATACTGGGTTTGACAGGCAGATGATGGGGAAACCAAGCAGCAAGAAACAAGTAAAAGGCCTGTACATACTGCAAGAACAGAGAAATTTGTTCTCTCTCCTAAAATAGTCACTTTTCCCGCAACCCTGTTTTGGAATTCTTGCAGTTTGTTCTCAACACATCTTTTAGGCATCACTTTTTTTTCCTCATGGCGCCCGACAACTTTTGTGATTGGTCAGAATTTCAAAGTGTGCGACTCGAACGTACAAGCCATGAATGACACAAACGTCGATACGCCGGGATGAGAAAAAAGAAAAAAAAAATGTATTTTTTTCAGATGCATAGATTTTTTGGTGAGCTGTCATTTTACTTTTTAAAACTGCAGTTTAGTGGTGGCATTGACTTCATAATACAGAGTCGGCTTCTCAAGTCCTGGACTTAATTTTCTCGTGAAATGTGAACCATCCTGGCCAGAACTAAGTTTTTTTCTTGCTCTTGCCGACTTGAGAATGAGCAAATTTCTCTATCATCGCTGAGCGTGTACTGGCCTTAAGTCAAGGCCCGGCGAAGGATCGGGAAACCAAAACATCAGGTGAGTAATCCATGTGGCGCCCGCACAAAGGCAAGTAGTACAGTGAAGGCGAGCATCCTCAGTACAGGCAAGTGGCAGGAACACGCCCACAGAGGCGTTGTTGAAGGGAAACACCAAGCAGCCACAGGCAAACAGACACCAGGAGGGTAAAGGCAGATCTCAAAGATGGATACAGAAGGCTGAGGCAGTTTCCAGAAGGCAGGTGAGCCAGTCCGGAGAAGGGTGTGGGGGAGTCTCACATGGGGATGGCAAAGAACAATCTGGCAATGAGTGTGTGTGTAACTGAACAGTCTTTATACACGCTCGATTGGTGATGCAGTGCAGCCACGTTGAACAGGTGAGTGGACTTGGCAGATGAGCTGTGTGTGGCTGACGGGCTGGAGCAGCGGGGTGAATGGAAAAGCACTGAGGGGGATGCAGAACTGTGACAAATATGATTAAGATATAGTGATGATTGCGACATCTGGCTTTTATAAGACCTGCAAATGGGAGGAGAACTGTTGTAACATGGAATTGTTCTTATTCTTCAATTCTAAAAATTAAGAAAAGTCAAAATTGTGTAATGGACATGAGTCATCTTAGAGCAAGTCATTTTTGATTCGTCACTTTGGTCAACGTTATTCAACTGAAAATAGCAAAACTGCTGTGATTTTCATGATTTTGGATTTGCATACGTCTTGGAAATGAAGCACATAATCCATAAATCTGTTTTCAAACTTTTCACTATTCACAAAGCTGAAACAGGGACAATTTTAATTTGGAGATGGCGTCGTTTTCAGCAACAAAAAAAGATGCAAAACATGCCGGTGTGACAAACAAATCCCTAAACATACTGTACCGCATGTGGGACTCGGACCTCAGGCCAAACATTGGGCACTTGCTGTAAAACAATAGGCCAACAAAATGAGACACTTGGCAGTTTAGAGGACGAAAAGCTGACACTGCCACTGCTGCAGGTGCAGAAACAATGTCACCAAGTTCACATCCCTCCTTCCATCCCTCCCTTACCCCCAGCGGTGGCCTCCCTGGAGGAGCGCTGCAGTGACCAGCAGTTGCACTCCGTCATCACAAACCACCGGCCAAACCTCCAGCCTCCCATCCACTTATGCTAAATACCGCACCCTAGTCCACTTCTTTGTACTTTGTATATGTAACCTTGATCCTGAATAAAACGAATTAGACTGCACAAAAATACACTTTAATTGAAAACCTCTTTTTAATAAAGCATCTAGGAAAAGTCCAAAATCCTCAGCTTAACGTTTTTTTTGTTGTTTTTTTTGTTTGTTTGTTTTTTGGTTTTGTTTTTTTTTAGAAAAGAGACCCTTGACAGACGTTTGCGTTTTTCCTGATTTATATGCAGATCGCCTCTCATCCAAAGATGCTCCTACAGTATCATCAGTGATGAGATAGCTGTTCATCATGCACACAGACGTCGCTCCCTCGCACTCCAAACAAATTTACTCTCTTGGGTATTGTCATGTTTCAGAATGAGTGTGTTTAGCATTCAGGTTTGGTCATTCATTCCTCCTGTCTCGGCCAAGAAATCTTTGTTTGACCGCTCCTCTTCAAACCTTGGAGTGTCAGGAGGGGCGGGGGGATCGATTTGATTCTAATCGGACCATGAAAAGAACATGATCTAACTACTTTCAGACCGGAGTATATTTAGGCCCACTCCTCTTCACACTCTCCCTCTCTACACACCCTCATCTCTCCCCCCCCACTTCAGCATGGGCACAATGAAGCTAACCAATTTAAAAAGCTTTGAATGTCTCGCCAATGACTTTGTGAATACAGGGGAGAGAGATTTGGAGAGGAGAGAGAGGGAGAGAGGGAGTGAGGAAAACATGAAAAAAGGGGGAAATGGAGAAAAAAAGGGCAGAGAGCAGACATAAAAATTCCAAGAGTTGTTTAAGCGTGGGTGGGTTCATTTGCATGACAGCACCATGTGAATAAGACTGACCTCTTGGACCGCCCCAGTGCTAGGCCGAGCTGCAGCCTGACGTGCAGGCTTTGACCCAGCTCATTGACTCTGAATGGATACTCTGTCAAAGGGAGGGACCTTGCAGCTCTCAGCCGGACAGGCATCTGCAGGCCTCCTGTTTGACACCCAGCTACCTCTATTTCCATCCCTACGACCATCACAGAGAGGCGTGCACATACACACACACACACACACACACACACACACACACACACACACGCACACACACGCACACACACACACACACGCTGGCCGGCACAAACACACTTTATAAAACACTGGGCAGATCTCCAAAACTCTCTTATCACCGACCCCCAGGCCT
>CAAKHG010008841.1:11182-31301 GCA_901007715.1 Dactylopterus volitans
CGCCTTTTATATTGTGACACAATCAAAAATAGTATTTGTGTGTGTGCGTGTGTGTGTGTGTGTGTGTGTGTGTGCGCGCGCGTGCGTGCGCGCGCAGTGGTGTGATGTGCCAAGGTAAAGAATGGCTCGGAGCCCATGTTTTTTAATGAAGCCAGTGAGGAGTGTGGTGGGTGGACAGGATGTGTTAATAAGCGAACCATTTGGAGTTCCCCCTGAATGAAATGTCTTCATTATCCAGACAAGGCAAGAGAAGTGACTGGAAGAGTGCACTGTAACATAAATATCTCTGTCGTTTTCCTATCTCCGGAATCCCCCAAAATATCTAAATGATTAAAGAAAGATATAATTTTAATCATTAATTATAATTTATGAATCTTGGAGCTATGATCCTCTTGTGTGTCAAAGATTTCACGGCAAGTAGTAAATGGTAATTAATGTGCTGTGTTGTCTGTTTATTCAGTGATAACTTGTGCCAAATGGCATCTCAGCTGGAGTGTGTGACATGGAACCAAATGAACACCCTTGCATCTTCTATGAAGAGGTAAAAAAACAACAACCCAATAATATGCTCTATTGTTGAGTCTTGACCAGTGTTGGTAGTGATGCAGAGGAGGAGGGAGAGGAAGATTTGACCAGATGGCTGCTGGCTCACAGCCCAGAGAAACCAGAGAGAGCTGAAAAGCAAAGCAGACTCTTTCACTGTATGTTTTAATTTGAGTTTTTGAAAATTAAGGATACCCTGGCTCGTCCTCTAAAGTCATGCTGGCCGTGGTATGGATGGTTAAACCGTGCATGTGTTGTGACAGAGAGAAAGACTTCCTCTCAGATAAACTGACCGTTGTTGACCATCTTCTCTATGTACAAACTCACTTACCCACCTGACAAATCTATCAAAATATTAGCTATGCAGTTTTTGGTTCCAGTTTGTGTTTAAATTGTTTTTGTTTTTGCTCGACAGCGGCCACGCACCCACCTATGACAATGATTCCGCAGCCCCTCCTCCACCCGTGCTTGTCAGCGCCCAGTACCACATACACACACATGGCGTCTTCAGAGGGCTTCAGGTCAGTCAAGTTTAAATACATGCATGCGCACAAAAAACAAGGGGGGAAAAAGTCTCACACAGACACAAATTCATACAAGCTCAAATGGGAACTCAATGCATAAAAATGATCCTCTGTTTTCCTCGCCTCTTAAAAGGATGTGAGACGGGTACCTGGTATCACTCCTCCACTTGCGAGGTCATCAGAGCCCACTGAGAAGCGTCCATTTGTGTGTGCATATCCTGGCTGCAATAAGCGGTACTTCAAACTTTCACATCTGCAGATGCATGGCCGCAAACACACAGGTGAGTTGTGATAAATCATTTTTTTTCTGCTCAGACCCCTAAATGCTTTTGTTGGTAAATTACAATATTAAACTCACAAAGACTGCAAAAGTTGCGCATGAAATACACAGAATGGGGGTTGTGATAAACAGGATTGAAGCAGATTGTTTTAGTGTGTGTGTGGGCTCATTGAAAAAAATCTTAGATTTTGGATTATAATGATAAAGAAAATAAGGATGATGAAGATGTGGCGGTTCCCGTTGCAGGAGAGAAGCCATACCCGTGTGACTTCACAGACTGCGGCCGCAGATTCTGTCGCTCCGACCAGTTGAAGCGACACCAGCGCAGACACACAGGTACACTGATGATAAGAGTGTAACAAAATAGCAATAATAATTGAACTATGTCATTTATTGATTTAATTTATGCATAAATATCACAAATGCAGACACCTCCTCTCCAGTCTAACAGATAATTATTAATCCTGAATGAATGTGAATATGTTATTGCAACATAAGCCTCTGTGGAAAACACACATTGAGTTAGTTAATCAATTTGATTCATTGAAATGATTGATTTTTCTTCCAAAGGTTTACCACATGAAATATAAAACGAATTGTTCAGTATGAGTTGTACTTAATTTAACTAACTGCTAAAATGAGAATTGTTCAATCAGAAGTGATTATACAAATGTTACAAAAACAAAGCATGCACATCAGTAGATGGACTCTTTTCATTAACCATAATGAAAAGTAGAATCTACACACTAAGGGCTCCCAAGCAGATATAGTGGAAGAGCATAGAGAGACACCACCTACCGCTACTTTCTAGGCCAGGTCACATGATGGGTGAGCTGGTCTGAATGGGCTGAATACAGTTTTAATCAATAAATGTTCACTCAGAAATCACTCAAAACTGCAAACTCCCTCTAAACAGTGTAATTTGTAGAGTTTCCAGTCCAACCGCACCATCCAATCATGTTGCCTTCTCTGCACCATCGGTGTGTCTCTGTGTAGGCGTGAAGCCCTATCAGTGCGAGACGTGTCAGAGAAAGTTTTCACGGTCAGACCATCTTAAGACTCACACTCGGACTCATACAGGTAAAACAAGTGCGTATACCTTTATTTTCTACTTCTCCATTCTCCTCCCAGTGAGACACATTTTATAATTGGTTTTAATTCATGTTTGGCAAGGGTTGAATTCAGTCTAAAGCAGCCATTTCCTTGTCTTTAATCTCCTTTTCAGGTGAGAAGCCCTTTACCTGCCGCTGGTCCAACTGTCAGAAGAAGTTTGCCCGCTCTGACGAGCTGGTCCGCCACCACAGCATGCACCAGAGGAACCTGACCAAGCTGCAGCCTGCCATCTGAGCAGCGAGAGGAGGAGGAGGAGGAGGAGGACAAAGAGGAAGGTGACAATATGTTGTGCCAGAAAAACGCTTGGAGCCCGGTCAGCGGTGATGGTGCCTTGCCAAACTTGCAGATGTGGCGAGCACAGCTGATGCCTCCCTCAACCACATGACGTCAGGAGGCGACGATGATCAAGAGATCCTCAAGATGCAACTCCACTCGCACTCTCTTCGGTTATGGGTACAATACCACAGTAATTCTGAGCCAAGAAAAAGAAGAATTGAATGAGGAAAATGTTGATACACTATTCTTGATATTTTAGTACACTTGCACTGGCTTTTTCATTTTTCTTGTAAAAACTGTGTCACCTTGAAAATGTGCTGGACTATATCAACTGGATTTAGGAAATGGACGACGTGCCGCTTTTTGCCCATTCATTTGATTTTTTTCATTAGGGAATGTCAATTTCCTTTTTATCTTTACAGTTCACATGATACATGTCTAACAACTTTGTATATATGTGGTGTATATGCTTACTTTTATAGACATTTGTATTTTGTACACGTTTTGTTCGTTTATAAAAATGTTGAGTGGCGAGTTTGGGTGCGTTTGTGTGTGTGTGCGCGAGAGGAGGTGAGGGTTGGAGGGGTTGACAGACAGTAAAACAGCACCCCACTGAGACTCTGACAGGGTGCAGGTCTCCTAAATCTCCGACACACATCTTTATAACTAGGAACATCTGGAGCTCGATAAATCTCATTAGAAAAGACACATACCTCAGTGTCAGTGCTTCACTGACCGCCCCCTCCTGCACGGACCGGGCCCCACCATGCACACACACACACACGCACGCACGCACACACGCACACACACACACGCACACACACGCATACAACTGCACACATTTCAAGTCACCATTCTTAGTCAAGAGCAGTGTTCTTACATCCCGGAGCCACATGATGGCAGTATCAGCCTTTTCGGTGCAGCACATGGAACGTGCGCTGTGTGTGTGTCCCTCTACTTCCATGTTCGGTGTGTCTATACTTTAACACCTCAGCCTTCAGATGATCCATGTCCACTTAGGCGACATGGCCTGGCCACAATAAACGTGTTAATATCAGCGGAAGTGAGAAACAGGAAGGCGCCCTCAGAGTATAACCGGGCTCATCAAATATACATGATGTGGATGGACATCTCGTGCGTAAGTCTATAAGAGATCAGATGATTCAGCTGCAGCAGGTATGTTAATAAAACATGACTCAATGTGGGCACAGAGAGCTCTCGCATGACTCTGTAGGCTAATGATGTGACATACCTGGAAAAGTGATGTAAACACGCACATACAAGCGTAGTATATTTAGCTGCCGGCTGCATGTTCACATATGGAAACTGCAGCGTACATTTGCCGAGGGCGTTCGCTCGCGCTCAACAGAAAAACAAGTGGTACAGGTGCAGCTCTTGTTTTTCCCGCTGCAAACCTCAACACGCGCCAAACTGACAGAAAGATTAAAATGATGTTCTCCTATTTCAGGGTCACAGATTGTCCATTTGAAGTGGTGATTCGGGTTGTTCTCCAATCCACATAATGGCTGTGAGGATAGTATCTCTGTGAAGTGTTTTTTTCTGCTTCTTAATCCAGTGCACTTTGATTAAGAAGTGCTTCTCTTTGTTCTCTCTCTGCAGGGGCACCAGGAAGCAGAGGAAGATCAGAGGGACAGTGGAGTTGAACATTTTACTCACTCCACTTCACTTTTAACTGGAGGCTGCCACGGCTGCGTACAAAGAACTCATGCTTTAAATGTCCTCAGTCATTAGTGCCGTCATTACAGCACATACTCCAATAGACACTGACCTCAACCTTGCATTGATCTGCATTCCTTGGAAGTGGCTTGATTGAGAAAGTTCCTGATTGGAGACGGAAGGAAGTGGAATGCCTGGCAATACAACCAATATCTGTACTGCCTTGATATCGCCACTTTCTGGTGAATGTTACTGCCAATCCGAATGCATGAACACACATATACATGCACAAAATCTCGCATGCACACACGCCACCAGATGCCCCCTCAGCTGTAATGCTGGCTGTTTGCCCTTAAGGGGTGTCAGCGTGGGTAATCTCAGGTGACGTACACCTGGTAACGCACAGCCCAAGACATCTGTAGGACAGCAGGCCTGCTAGCTTCCCAGCCTATCCACATGCAACCCCCAAAATATGCTTAATTTTGAGCGAAGGTGCGATATAACCTCACTCTCCCCCTCAAAGTCACAAATCGAGCACAGTTCATTCCATTCATCCAACCTTTACTTGACATACGCTTGACAGATATATTGAATATAAGATGTTCTTGCATTTAATTCACGCTTCCATGTTCCTCTTGTAAGGCGAAATTGTTTTCAATTTGTCATACAGTAAAGTCCCAGGTGCGTCCAATATCAGCATACAGTTACTGATGTGATTCTTTGGGCAAAAAAGATATTATTTAACGTCCAGGAGCTGGAAAGGTCAGTGCACATGTAGCACACAGGGGCCCTCTATGAGCCCCAGGGGATCGTCAACAAGGACAAGGCCCCAGAGAGGAAACTTAAGGGGGTTACAATGAGGTCTGCATGCAAAAACCATGCTGCAACAACAGGAGGCGCTGTCAGGGATTGTTTGCGTGTTGAGTGAGGCATGTATTTATTTGTATTCCCAGACAGCACCCCTCCCCTCAGGCTAGCTCTCTAGTGCAGAGCTGCTGCTCCACAGTCTGAGGGGCCAAAGGGGTCTTGGGGTATTCCCAGTGGTATAGCAAGGGAGCCTGAGGGGCTCCGGTGTGTCGGAGCTTTGGGAATGCAGAGGCCTTGGGGGCCTGGAGCTCAGATGGAGCCTAGAGGGTAAACTTTCTCACTCAGGGAGCAGAGATGGAGCAGATACAGAAAGACAGTGAGGGGAAAACACCTTGAGAGGAGTCTGCCGGATATGCAGGCATCAGCCGGGAAGATCCCAGGAGGGTACACACAGACACAGAAAGACAACCAAATGAACACTCTAACCCAAAACCAATATGTGGGCCAACCAGTGGAGCCAATGGAGACAGATAGAGCTTTTTTTTTTCTTTAAAAAACCCCCCAGAAAACTCATTCTCCTCTTTCCTTTTCTTTCATCTTCTCCCTCCTGCTGTTTCCTCTATTCCACTGGAAGATGTTAACTTCTAACAGGATTAGAAGCACGTCTATCATGTGAGACACAAGATCACCGACCAACCCAAGCCCCCTGGGGAACAGTTGGGATGGGAGGTATGAAACACGGTCTAGCTTCTCCTCCCCCTCATCCCAGAGGCATCCAGATACTGGGATGTGAGGAGAGAGCGCCGGAGAAAGGAGGGAGACAAATGTTGAGAAGTGCAGTCATATCATTCCTATTGGAATAGCTGTGTCTCCACCCTCACTGTCTCAACTGTGGACCATTTTGCATATATTTGAATTAAAAAAAGTTTTCCCCTGTGTACTTATCATAAGATATGCAACTTTGTGTCAGGATGAGTGGGCGGCTGAGGCAGCGATGCAGGTGTGCAGAAGCTGTTTGGAATTGATTTTGAGTCATTCTGACCTCAGTCCAAAGGGCGTCCATTATTCCAGAGGCAGTTACAATTAGTTACCAACTCACCAGTTTTACAGCTCCAAAATTGAAACGTATTGCTCTTTACGGCCCTCCCTCTAATTGTGTCGCTGTTAATGGCCGATCTCTTATCTACACTGCATTGATGGGAACATAAAAACTCATGAAGATAGATGAGCACAAGCGCAGTTATTAAAAAAGAAAGAAGGTTGCGGCTTGTACCCATCACCACTAGGAGGAGTCCAGTCCTGTGACGGGGGAGAGGTGGGCTCACCACTTCCTCTGCATGAAAGATTGATGAATTCCTTCAAGCTTCATTGTCCAGACAGTGGATACATGCAAGCCGCTGAATTAGCCTACATTCACATGACACGCACATACAGTCATAAAACTTGCACAAACACAGAATGAATGGTGTTCAGTTTGTCAGGGCTGCAGCCAACATGTCAGTGCGAAAATACGGCAGTAACGAGTGCAAGTTTCACCCAAATACAGCACTTTAAATGTACTTCAATTCATTCGGGGGTTTTCACATTCCTTTATTCATGTGCAGTTTGATTTCCTATAGATTTAGATCTCCTAAATTAAATGCTGCAGTAAAATTCTGGTGGAAAAATCTTCAGTATTTATTGATCCAAAAAGCTGTTACACATTGTGACAGGTTTGATGGTAGAAGGAAAAGAGTAAAATCTGAGTCCTCAGTGGAGCTTCATTGGAGAACAGAAAGCATTTTATTGTCATTGCACATAATGCAACAAACTTTTTAAAAACATTTCAACAGACTGGGTTTCCTTTTTTTTATTTTTTTTATTAAGTCTGGATCATATCTTAATTGAATCTCCAGTTTATGTCCACTTGCTTGAGATAAAACTACTCGCCTGCAGAGAAATAATATTATAGCTAGGATTGTAACAACACTATTATATTTTGCATCGTTAAGAAGCCGAACACTTTTATTCTGTGACTTAATGCAGTTATGTCAGGCTCGCTCTCAGCACTTCCAACAATAAAGTTTCAGCTATAATTTCACCTCTAGAGCATAGATGGAGAGCCTATTTGTAGGACAGTCATGTTTAGACATACAGCATTACATAAAGTTCCCATTAAATGTAAAATGTCTTGCAAAAACAGCTTAATAATGAACTGAGGTTTTTTTTTTTTTTATCATTGTGGTGCATGTTATCATACAAGGGGCAACAGTCCTGTCATGAGAGGATTGTCAGATGTCCTACAGATCATTAAAAATAACACCCTTTGTTATAAATCCCCAGAGTGGAAGGAACAAACAAGAGTGGAAAGACAAATATGTAGGAGTGCAGAAATATTCAAACGGAAATAGGGCAGCATCCCGATGAGACAGGAGAGGGCAAAGGAGTTGGCTGCACCGTACAGTTTCTTAGGCAGGCGCGTTATTTGCAGTAGTCATTTTGCTGCTGTTAATTGCTGATATGGAAAAGGCAGAATGTGGGGGAAAAAAAAAAAAAAAAGCAATTCAAAACAGGATTGTTGGTCAACAAGACCACATGAAAATTACCCTGAATGGGGAGGCTGACGGAGACCCTATTCTCTGGCCCAGAGGGCTCATTATAATCAGTAGCGAGGGGTTGATGTAGGCAGACGCTCATATGAGAGCCGTCTGAAGGCATTACTGTAAACACACACACCCCAGTGTGAATGATTAGAAACCCATCATAAAGAGGGTGGGACAGGCTGTTAAACATGACCAGGAGGCAAACTCCGTGGAGACCATGTACACCCATCTTGCACAAACAAATACGCATTTGCTTCTTTTACATCCCTTTAAGACTCATCATCCACCTTCACTCGCAAGTTGGCCCACACACACAGATACACCCTGACACACGACAAACCTCATATGCTATCTGGAATTAGTATATTGAGCTACTTAGGGTCGTAGGCCTCCCAATTATTCAAATGCATGGCGCAAGGCCGACCCCACACCCTTTAGCAAGGCAACGCAGCAGCCATTATATTTCATCAGGACCCAAAAATGACACAACCTTCAAGTGCCACTACAGGGTACACCTCCACTCTGAATCTGGTGCGTTTTGTCAGACGGACAAAGAGGGAATTCATCTGACAAAAATCTGTATTCTTGGATGCGGCTGTGCAAGTGCAAGAGTGCCAGGTTTCAGTCACAAATTTCTGCACATCTTTATGAAATGAACATTGTTGTTTGTCATGTCGCCTGCTCGCAAATTTATGCAAACCTGGAAAAATGTCAAAGGAAATCCAATGCAAACCTGAAATTTAAAAGCTTTCCAGACATTTTTGCTCCTGCAGTCATGGTTTGACAGTGCTAAAAGAAGGTCCTGCATTACAACAGAGCAACACGGCCCACACATACATCGCCCTGTCCCTTGTTCCTAATGAGCTTTATCGCATCTGTCCCGCTTGACTTGTCCTGCTAACTGGCACACATATATCCATATGTTCCACATGAGCAAGCAGAAGGGACATGCTGGGTGGCAGAGCTGCTTTCTCAGTTACATCTGAGAGTTTTACTGCAGCAGCCAACAGCAACAGCAAGTCAGCTCAACTCCATCTCCATTGTGCATGCGGGTCTGAGCGTGGCAATTAGTCATGAACGGTGATAACAGCACCCACATGATTCTGATATCCTGATTAGACTTGAAAAACGGAATGGTGCACATCCAACACAGCTACAGTACCTGAGGTACACCATGTTAATTTAAAGCTGTAAGAGCTTGAACACAAAAAAATAAGTTATTTAAAGTATTATGTTTTGAATGCTGGAACCCCACTGCTGCAGATTGCGAATGATCAAAAAAGTTCTTAGTGGTTATACATGTCCTATGCTTTATAAAACACAAGTGAAAAAATAGGACATTTTTTTAGGGTTCAGACTGCAAATATATATTACTTTTTTTTTTTTTAACATTGGCACTGCTCTCCAAATGCCCTTTAGTCGGCAGGATTAGGTGGAAAAACCACCAGCCTTTAGCCATTAAGCGTGGTGGAAGGATGGGCGCAGAAATAATCTATAAGGATCTGGGGCGGATCTGGACATTTTCCACAGGAAATAGTTCATAAATCTTGGTGAAGACATGTGCTCCACAGAGTGCCCCTCTCAACTGAGAATCGCAATGCCAGAGAAGTACAATTGTACTGTATGATGTCATTAAACAGGCCTTTTCAGATGGCTTTTTAACAGCTTGTTTAAGTTCCTTGCATCTCTCCACCCAGTGGTGCCTCTACAAAACCTCTCAAAATCCATCCCAATTCAGCATTCATGCTTTGCAGCTTAACACAAAATACGCAAAACTAATACATCTTGTTTATTTTGACACAGATGATGAGCATGTTCAGTGTACAATAAAAGACATATTCTTCAGTTTAATGTCCACCTGTGATGTGGATTATTAATGCAACCAAAGTTTTGAGGCAGAAGAGAGCCTGAACTGAAAATACAAACAAAGTTAACTATAAATGTGATGTGGACCATTACTGTTGGCTTGTTGGTGTACCAATAAATACATTACAAACAAAGTAAAGCAAATCTTTCACAGGCTAAACTAAAACCACATACGTGCAAAAAACCCTGCCATAAAACAGTTTGCTAACAGTTCTTACGAGCGTTTGACTAATTCACAAGTATCATTGAAATGATTTAGCAGAGAAACTGTAAACATAAAAACATAACTTTGTGTCTTCAGGTAAAAACATCTCTAAATGAACACTGCATTCCTGCCTGAACTAAGGAGCAGGAATAAAATAAAATAAATAAAATCAGAATAAATGTTCTGAACCAGAGTTTCACATCAACATTATCAAAAACTGCATCCTGCATCTGAGGGCTGGTGTGAAGCGCAGGATTCAGTTTTGACAGATTAAAAAAAACAAACAGAAAAAAAGAAAAAAAAGAACAAAAAGAACAAAAACAGAACAAACTTTCTACATGGATCTGAGGCAGCAAAGCCGACGAGGCGGCTCTAAGGCACCGTCAATGAAAAGTAAGTCCACTGGGTGTGGCTTTGCTTCTGAATGTCAGAAACAGAACCATTGGTATAAACACCAAGATGGACCCTTAGTGGGAGTTGGTAGGACCAGATCTCCTCTTGTCTCATATCTACGGGGTTGGCTGAAAATCCAGCATACTGACATCTGTCCCGCTGACATGTGTGGGGATGGAGTAGTGGTGGTGGTGGTAGTGGCTGGAGGAGTAAGAGTCTGTGATTCTGGCACTGGAGACAAACCCTTCACACCACACGCCCATGGCCGGCCGGCAACCCACACCCACACACACAAGCAGAGAGCCAGGCAGACAGAACTGAGAGCTCAGAGCTCATCGTGGTTCCTGGTCAGATCTTCTCCATAGTTGGTGGCCTGACTTCCCACAAACATGTTCCAGTTCTCGAGGATCTCCTCTTTGGTCAGCATCTGATCCTGTGAAGAGCAGGATTAATAAAACTGTTTTAACAGTATTCCATGATTTCCCCTTTGTGCAACTTCAATTGTGTGTCAATTGTGTGTATTTTTATGCATCTATGTGATATTTTGGACAGTAAGTACATGTCTTCCGCTATACATAAAGACTATAGAAGCATGTTTATTTCAGTATACAGGTGTGCATATATAGATACAGTATATTTTACACAATGTCATGGAAATCAAGCATGCCATTATTATTATTATTGCCAACATTATCAAATAGAATTAATTTTTTTCCCTTTTCAACATTTTTTGTGTTATATTGTGTTGTGTAATATAGGCATGTTCTTGCCTTAAATTATAACTATATCTGTTTGTGAACAATAGATAACACATGTTTTTGCCAAATTGTTGCCAGAAAGAATTACTTGCATTGAAAAAAATTAAATAAAGATATTTTGAGACCATGAGACCTGGCTCTATAATCTGCTTCTTTTTAATGAAACAAACTGCTTCCAAAACAGCAGAGGCAAAAGGCAGAGTGGGGCCACTTGAGAAGACATTTCAATAAAATGTGAGCAACCTCCAGAAAATTATCTGAAAATTCTAGTGTACATGAAGATGGTTAAAACACTGCATAATGAGCATTTTTGTGCTTCATTATTAGCGTAGACATGAATTTATACCCACAAAATGACAGGACTTAAGCATGCTGATTAAGCTGGGAGGTGTCACAAGCATACCTTGTCCTGGTCAGACTCATAGACCAGGTGTCTGGCCTCGGCCTGGGCGTGGTCGTAGTCTTGGGGCATGATCCAGTGGCGGATTTCGTCCTTGTCCATTTTACCATCTTTGTTCAAGTCTCTGAAATCAGAGAACTGTTCCCTCTCAGTTTTGACCCAGTCTGGTTCCGGACCTCCCTCCTCATGAGCAAACATGTCCGCTGAAATCAAAGAGATCAAATTAGGAGGAATGGAGACAAATGAGAAATGTGTAAGTTAATAACACACTTGATGTTTCATATATACCTTTAAAATCACAAACCATTATAAAATATGATGCTCTGGGATTTATAAACCATTGTGAAAATATAATGGTTTAGGGTTATAATCAGTCAGCATAATCAGAGTGGGACAGTATGAGAAAGTAACTCTTACTCTGCATTGCTGATCAAGACCATACAAGAACCTGAAGTATTCAAAAAACAATCTCGGTAGCTATTCTAAAGATATATTTTTGAGCTTCCACAAAAGTATGAGTGAATAAAAGATAATTAAATGGACAATCAAGGCTGTCAATGTCGTCTCCTATGCTGATGGTACACAACTGTATGTTTCTGCGCTCTGGTATATCAACAAATGACCAGATGCAGCCTGTATTATTGGTTAAATAATCATGCACTTACAGATATCAAGAACTTACTTGGTATTTAAAAGGCTTCTAATTTAAGAATCAGAGAGAAACACTAGCAAGCATAATGCCTCTACTATACATCAACACAGTAAAAATGCAAATGGATTATCTTAACGTATAAAAACAAAGGTTGATAACTCATTGCCGAGGAATAAATAATTATAACATCCTTTTATGTCTGGCCCTTTTAGTAGGAATACACTAGAGATGCAACGAATAAGACATAATTAATCAAAGAACTCTGCTGCGAGAGTGCTACTTGGTCTGGGAATGGTGCACTTGTTACTTGTTAATTTAAAATATGTTTAAAGCTACTCCGCTTTCAAGTTATGAGTGCATGACATCCCTCACATCTGGGAATCTGGAATGTTATTCGCAGCACTAACGCTGAACTTCCTGATTCACCCCTTATAGTTGGCCTTTCAAAGAAGCTAAGGAAAAACTTGGTGACATGTTAAAATGCAAAGTCAAGGATTTAATTTACCGTTTATTATATTTTCATTCAACTATTTGTATTATCATCATAACTTAGTTATTTTGTGGACTTCTTCCAAATAACAAACAATTAATGAGGCTTAATTTTCTGTCTCTTACTTGAATTACTGTTTTTTGGGGGTCAGCTTCCTTTAAATCAATTTCTTTAATCCAAATTCATTGCTCGGACTCACCAATGTACTCGTCCTCATCCACATGTCCGTCACCATTCTTGTCAATGTCCTCCAGGGTTTCCTGAATTCAACATGAGTTAATGATGTCATTAAAAGGGGACAAAAGGGTCAACAATAGTGGAACTTTCACTCTGAGTAATAAAAGAGAAACATGTTGCCCCAGGCAGCACGAGTGAATACATGACAGGCAGTTTACAGCTGGGCTGGCAGACTGACACTGCAATTACAGGATTCCCTGCTGATGTCAGCCAACCCCTCCACATTAAAAGATGCTACACACTTGCTTTTTAAAGCATTGCTACATGCTTTCCTTTCTCATATACAGAGTGAGGATTTGATGAAACGGTTACTTTAAAGACTTGTCGTGTGATCTGATAATTAGCTAGCAACCACACACACACACACACACACACCACACGCACACACACGCACACACGCTTAAATGCATCAGGGTGTAACACATGCACACAGCTACATGCAATTAAGATCACTGGATGGATCCTCTCCTTCAGGTGAGATGCCCTCGCTGAACCCTGCTGAATAATTAATGGTCATGAAGCTCCTGTGGTCTAGTGGTCGACGAATAATAATAAACAAGAATATCCATTCTTCCATATTGTACACCCATTTAACCTGAGAGTGTTCGGTGTACACAAGAGATGTTCAACAAAACCATAAAGCCTATAGACCACTTCAGAAGTCTGATAACATCCTATTCAACTGGCTACAATAAACTAACTTATACATAATACTTTAAATTGATGTACATTTACCCTGGAAAACAGTAAATACATTGTGTGAATTACATAAACCGAGAACAGGAACCAGAACTGCTCGATCAATCAATCAATGCCACTGAATATTCTGGTAATATAAATCCAGACATGAGCAGCGCTTTCTTGCGTTGTGTTGGACCGCTGTCCTTTTCCACAGACGACATTTTAACATGTCACAGTAGAAGCAGCTCAGGTGTTAATGAGAAAATGAACGACTGCCGGGTTTCAGCTGCTTCAGTTTCAGGCTCCTGGAGTTGCGAATGGCATGTCACTGTGGTGGGTAACTAGGACACTTTTGAGAAAAAAGGCATTGTCAGTGTTTCTTGTAACAACTATGCTTTTACCTACTGTGCCAAGTTCAAATGTCGATGGCAAAAACCCCCAAAAAAATAGAACAGAAAGAGCCATTTAAACCCTCTCAGTTGGAAGACAGGGAACACAGCCAAAGCAAAGAGTAACATTATTGTACATTGATATGTGTAGCACAATAACAAAAAAAACCATACAAAGAAACAAAAACAGTATCAGATGATGAAATGAGATATTAGATGGGTAAATGTTGTCTTTGGGTCATTCATATTGGGATGCTGCAGCTGCCCTTTCTGGCTCTGATAAATAACGATTACAGAAAAGGGCTTTACACTTTAAATGGGCATTACGGGGGGGAAAAAAAACACATAATAAGCTTGCATTTCACTGGGAATTGTAGCAGATTGTTTTGACTGAGTGGCGTTTGAGTGACAGCTGGGGCGGCCTGTTGGCATAGCAGTGGAGGTTGCCTGAGTTTAAGAGCAGGGAGATGTTCTAAGCCAGATGTTCAGTATTGAGCACTCCGTTACACGAATGAGTGAGTAGGGGAGCAGTTAGCGCCCACTGAGATCATAACCTCTTGGATAAGTCCTGCTGGCCCGCATGGTTGCATGAAAGATGTTACCAAATAGTGACTGGCTGTCTTTTTGCAGCATCCAGCCCAATGCTGCTGTGATGACCAGACCACTTATTAGCATCAGCCAGATTCCCCACAATCAGAGGAGGAGGCCACTGGCTGAACAGTTCTTCAGCAACATTCAGTGACATCATAAATATGAGCGTTTAATAATTAACTCTGTCAAATGGGTAGTACAACTTTTATGAACACAGAAGCACAGTGCATCACTGCTAACATTTCCCACGCAACTGTTCCATGAGGCCAAATTTATATTTAAAGATTGAGGCTTAAATGGGACAGTCGGTTCGTCCCACTGGACACATTCCAAAAGAAAAATACAAACTTAATCATTTCTGGGCCGAGTTAAAATTTAATTGGGGGAGTTATCCAAATGTAGCACATTTATCGGAGTGGCCCATCTGATTAAAAACACACAGAGGAACTCAAATCTGTTTCTAGAAGTAAAAAACCGAAACAGAGCTTAGAGAGCTTTTTTCAGTGCCAATCTAAATGTCTAACACTGACCCTGTAAGCCCCCTCCAAATCTACCCGTTTCTGATCATAATCCATTGCCATGTAGTTACAGAAGGCTTACCAAAACCACGATATCCTTCATATGGTCAAACTCCTCCGGGTGCAGGAAGGCCGTGAACTCTTCACGGTCTGCTAACAGGTCCCCGTTCAGATCAGCTGCTTTGAACCTCCTCTCATCACGAGGGAGCATCTTCTTGAAGCTGAACTGGTCGGTTGCATCCTCAAACTCCTCTGGGTTGGCTTTGAGGGCAGATTAGAATCGGGTTAAAAACCACATTTTCAAAAAGGTGTTTAATGATCAAATCGCGCACGACAACTCTGAATAGGTGAACCCATACCGAGATAGTATCCGTAGGTGGCTTGCTTGTATTCCTCCCATGAAATCTTGCTGTCTTTGTCCAGGTCATAATCTGCCCAGACTTTTGCCACATTCTCATAGACGTAACGCTTCTGGACGCGCTTTATCCAGGCCTTGAGTTCGGCAGTAGTTATGTAGCCGTCTGCGTCGTTGTCTATCCGGTCCACTATTTTACTGTTGAGCAAAAGGATAAAAATAAATAAAATTTTAAAAAACTTAATGGTGGGGTACGCTTCAATATAAGTGCAAATATTTCTCACTCCATGTGTTTTTTTTTTGGAAAAACGCCAGAATCCTATTACTACAGCGTTGAGAATTGCTGAGTCACCATCCAATCACTTATGAGTGGTCAAAAATGCACAAAGCAGGCAAAAGAGGAAGAGCAAACAACTAAATAAATATTGGGTGTAGCCATTTTTACTATGAGGGGCTGGCTTCAATGAAGCAATACTCCTGAGCTAGGAGGGGCAAGCAAACCCATCGCAGTCACAGACGCGGTGGTGGTGGTGGTGTATTCTTAGACCTGGGCTGCCACGTTGTGATGTTACAGGGGTCCTCCCACTCTTAACACAACAGGAAAGAGTTGTTTTTTAGGGAAAGCCCACTTAGCCAACGTGTTCTACATGGTGCCATGTTGCCATTCAAAAAGGGCCCAATGAATAGATGCACAAGTAAATCAGAGCTTCCAGGTAGCAGATACTAGATCAGCTCCTACATTAGCTTCAATAGATAAAAAGACAGATGGTCACATGACAGTTGTCAGCCATAAAGGTAGAATCGTTCCCGGCTCCACGTCACGTCACGTCAAACAGACCTGGGCACCCACAAATGCTTGTTTAATGTCGATCTATAATTAAGCTTAAGCCTATAGCCGTGAGTGCGAACGCCGCCGGTGGCGGGATAATGCAGAGTTTTATCCGAGCCTGCACATTCGCTCGCATGCACATCTTCCTCAGCACTTTTCCATTAAATATTAATGCCTGTACAGATACACGCAACACACTTCAGCTGCTGGGGAGTGAGTGTGTGTGATTTACAAACACGCCGGTGACAATGGACGCCGGCTGGTTTGTCAGTCATCGGGCTGGTTCCGTTTCCACGGCAACAATGAGTCCTTACCCGAGCCTGTGCTTGCTCTCCTCGGGGGTGAGCTGGTCGAATGTTCGGGCTTCTTCCTTGCCAAGAAAGGCCTCATGGTCGTACTGGAAGCTCTTATTGTCTTCGGGGGTTCTCTTGCTCAGGTCTGACTCATGAAGGACTCTTTCTTTTCTTAGTGTCGGCTTCCCTACCACCACAACGGTGCTAAGAAGCACGGCACACACGAAGCTGAAGACGTCCATCAGCCGGGGATGGAGGCGAGCTGTCCGCGGGCCGAACACTCTCTTTTCCCGAGCAGGCCTGTGACTGTGACGAAGCACAATGACCGGGCGGCAGTGGAGCCGGGCGGGCTTGCTTGCTGACTGACACTCAGACAACTCGTCCCTTCGCTGCGAGCAACACGTAGCAGCGGCGACTGCGCATCAAACCTGCGGGGAGCACCACGCCTGGACGGGTCCGCTCGGAGCACCGACAGCCTCGAGTCCAGATTGCTCACGGCAGTCCTGTCGCTTTTCCTGGAGACGCGGGGCGCAACCGAACCGAGGACTTCCTGCCGCTTTGCGCTCAGCCAATCACAGCGTCCGTTTCAGAGCGGGCCCAGCCCACCGTGACGATAGTTTTCCCGCCATTGGTCAATGGGATGTCGGTAACTCGAGAGGACTTGAGGCGCCACGTTGCAAGCAGAGGCAAAGAGAGTGAGCGCGCTGGTGGATCCGGTTGAAGCTCCAAACGCCGAGAATCACGGTTAGAATGCGATTGTAACACGCGGCCACATGCGCGGCCAGCTCTGCCCCGCGGCCGAGGCGGTGTTTTTTACCCGCGCACAGACAAACACGTCATACAGCCGCGACGGCGTGTAGCCGCGTTTAGTGTGTGCGTGTAAAAGCTTGGAAACGAGTCAGTTTCTTGCTAACCACCCCCCAAAAATACCCTTAGCCTCTTTTAAGTTGGCCTGTCACCTGTTTACAGTTGAACAAAGTGCTACAAACATTTCCGAAGGCCCTCAACAGTGCCAGGCCTCAGTTGCTACAAACATTTCCGAGGTATCGTGTGTGTGTGTGTGTACGAGAGAAAGGTAGCCGAGTTCTACAGGTGGGTACACCGTGTTTTGTTTTTTGTTTTTTAATAAAAGCATTGGATGTGGTGTCCGTTCTGAAAAAAAGTCATTGTCCCACAAGTTTACAACTAACCTGGAGATTCACCGCGCCGCCTTTTTGCCTGAACATTTTTAAACATTGTCGAAGAATCGGGTTCATTTCCGGTTTGTGTTTTCAGCGTGTGTGGGTTTTGTCTTGGCCTACGCTCGGCCAGCGCGCCGCCGGCACGCACTGCAAAACTCGCAGGTACAACGTGCAAAATGTGAGGACAAAAATGTTGCAGTTTATGTTTTTCAAATGACAAAGCTGAGCAGTTTGTGCAGCAACGTGCTAAATGGTGACCACTGAATGTAAAGAGGTTAACAAAGTGAAGGTTTTGAGGATATCTTGTCTATGAAGAGATGAGAAGATGCCCAAAAAACGTTTGTCATTGTTTCTTAGCTGGCACATTAATGTAACATAGTGTTTATGGTGGAGAGCGGTTTAGGCCAGTATCAGTGCAGGTCCTGGGCCTTCCTGAAGGGGCAGAGGGGAGCAGTTCTTGTGGCACTGGGGTGGGGGGTGGGGCTTTCAAAAAGTTTGTGGCCAGGGTGGGAGAGGTTCTACCTGCGCAAGAGCAGGGATGGACCCTGGCAGAGGTTCCTCAGGAGCCCGGGTGCTGGGGGATGATATGGAGGGCCACACTTACTGCTTTGTCTGCAGCCATATATGCAAACTGTCTGTGTCCACTCTGCAATTTTTAAAAGCTGTGGTCTTTTTGAGTGAAGTGTATGATGGTAGAGTATGACATATCCAAATAATATCATTACTCATTTCCCTTCCACCTCTTGATGAATCAGGCAAGATGGGGATTTCACATTGCTGATAAACCAGCTCCAGGAGAAACAAAAATGGTGCAGAGAAGATACGAAATATAAAAATGTAACATTCAATTAAGCAGTTGTTGTGGCTATTTGTGAATGAAAAAAAAAATCTAACTTAAATAAATCAAATCGAAAGGCCCCTGATGCACCATGGGGAAGTGGTGTATGCAGGCAAATAAAGTAAAGTGTCCAGTCTTGAGTTTTTGCAGGTTCGGTAGTTTATTAAAAAAAATAAAACTAGCAAGCAAACAGAAGAAGCCGAATCATGGCCTGCTGTCTCTCTTGGTCTGGTTTAAAAACAAAACAAAAAAACATTGGCCCACCCAGGTGCATGCTGGCCCTACACCTACATAACCTCAGGTACCCACAGTGTTCCCCCAAAATAAACAAAACAAAGTAGTAACTATGCTAAAGAAGAATATTTCAACTAAAGAAATAAAATATTGCTAAAATATAATCCAAATAAAGCAAACATCCAGAATAAGCAGTCAGGCAATACTAGGAAAACAATAAATTAATAGCTGTAACAGTAGCACCTCCATGTGTCCATATTGACATTCCTTTGAATAAGTTAGTATGTGGGGGTGCTCGAGCCCATCACTAGATCACTGCTCGACAAATATACTGAACTGAATTTTTGGAAAGGGGAAATGACCGGATGTTGGGATCCTTAATTACACTGAACCAAGTAAAGCCCTTGTCAGCAGCACTGGCTCCAGTCTGTTGTTTCCATTGAGGATGAAAAGTTTACCATCAACATAAAAAGTGTGAAGTTAGTTTTTGTTGCATCCATGCTTGTGACATGTTTTCAGATAGACGGGAGTTTGCTTGGAAAGGGGAGGGGGTGTGAGCATATCTGCATGAAGCAGAATCACATTACTCATCCGCATCTCAACATGCCGTAATATGGAAGAGCAGAGTCTGTACCCTCCGAACAACTTGCTGACACTGCCATGCCGAATCCTCCATCGTGGGCAGGAGAAACATGTATTTTGCCATTCATCATTAGCATAATAAGCCAGCACATGGCACATTGCTGTTTTGCATAAATAGTGCACCCTAGTTTATGATTATAAAAGGGCCCTAGGGCTAACTAGCCTCTTTATTCAATTAATGAATAGTTAATGTATTTAAATTAGTCCTGCCTGGTCAGTTCAAATCAGTGTGTTGTGCAGACATGAACAAATACACAAGTGTTTTTCCTGTGAGATCTTTTAAACTCACTGAAGGAAAAAAAAAAAGATGAACTGATACAAACTTCATGCCTGGACACAAATGTGTATTGATATTTTTAACATTCAGTGATTGTGGGAAGATATTAAATTTCCTGTTTGCAACATTCTGATAGATCTTCTTCAGCTTGACTCCCTCAACTTTCCACCTCTTCACTGGCTTAAAAAGAGCAGAGGTTTCAGAGTTCTGGCCTGTGCATTGGATGTTATTTTGTAAGGACTGATCTCAGACAATAGTTACGTGGCTGAACAATTCCAGGCATTAACATGTTGGAGAGAAGAAGTAAATAGGAACAGTGGCTTTCAACATGAATATTTCACTGTGGAAAAAAAGGGGAGGGGGCTGCAGCTACAGGGGTGTTCAGTTAACCATGAGATTTTACACACACACACACACACACACACACACACACACACACACACACACAGAAACAAAGGTGACAATATTATGAGTGTGTAGGTGGAACT
>CAAKHG010008843.1:1028-32597 GCA_901007715.1 Dactylopterus volitans
CACACCTGGACTCTAGACAATCAATAAGCCAAGCAAACACACAACGATATATGATATATTTAAAGAGAGAGCAGAGGGAGACAGAAACTGTGAGATGGAGAAAAGGATAAATGGCTCGATATCAGAGACTGGAAAGACAGCAATTGACCCTGATTTAAGGCAGAAGAAACAGAATCAGCCTGGTGTCTCATCACTGTCATGGTACCCTGACATCATACAACAATAGGCAATACACAGAATTTCTTTATCCGCGTGAAAGGCATATATAAAGTCAAGAGACAACCCGGATGCTTCTCACAAGAGAGGATAAAAGCCTCTGTTATAGGATTAAAGTGTAATGTTGGAAATAATTCACCCAGAACATCCAGGATGTTTGTTTTCATTATGTCCAGGTAATGTGGTTAAATGTGCATATTCCTAAAGAACTGTAGGTACAATCATGACCATAGGAAGTGAAGGCTGGCAGTATAGTGCAAGGAAATCTGATCTGGATTGCATGGAAATGTTCACAAAATCCCAAAGCTGCATAAGGACTAGACACGAGCCCCTGTTCAGCTAATAATGTCTGGACATTAGAAAGCTGCAATCTACCACTTCCAACACATTGAAACTACTGCCAAGATGATGAGACCTCAAGTGTCTCATTTGTTAAGCTTTTTCAAGTATGATAAAGTATTTAGAGCTTCTCCAGCTATAAATAATTTAAGAATTTGTCAGTCTTTATCAAACATCTGTGAATACATTTTTAAGTGAGAGATGGGTGAGTTTAGACCCAGGTTTAAAAGCAGTTTATATAAAAAGTGCAAGTCTGTCACAGGAATGTGTTGCTTGCACAAACATGCAAAACAAAAAAGGTTGTTTGTTTTTTTGCATCACTTTTATGCTCATTAAATGTTTTTTGGAGATGTTGATGTGACATTAAAAATAGGTGACTGTGTCCTGGTTTTGAGTCCCATAAGGGCTCTTTAAGGGACAAGGCTTGGATTGTCATATATTGTTTTTATACTTTTAAGAAGACCAAACAAAAACAGGGAAATTAGCCTGCAAATGTCCTGATAACATCTTTGACGCTCAGGTAAATCCATTCTTGCTTACTTGGTATTAAAAAAAAAAAAATGCAATTCTTTAAAAAGCTATTTTAATTGCCGTAATCATGGTGTCAAAGGATATTTTTGGGCTTGTTCCATACAAATAAACCGTTAAGATAAACTCTTTACTGGTAGTAGACTTTTCATTGTATTTGTTGAAAATATGCAATATCATGGAATTATCCTCCAAGTCCCATTTCTCTTCCTCGTTGTATTAACTGCGCATGGTAACTAGATCAAGTTAAAAAAACAAAAAAAAGAAGCAGCAATATTCAGGCAGTTTATCACAGTGGAATAACTTTTCTCTGAATCCAGTTTATCTCTAGCGCTCACACTCTGCCCTCATCCCAGCTCCCATCTTTCATCCACTTCTCTCTGCCTCGTACATCTCTTTCGCTTCGCAGCTTTGAAACAAACTGAAGCTGGTGAGAGGACAAGCTGCACACATCGCCATAGCAACACAGTCTTAATGATGGCAACGAGCGTGACCTGAAGATTCCATTTGAGAGCGTCTCGGAGAGGGATGGAGTGTGAAGCCACAGCTCAATTGACTCCTCAGTTTTGCCCTCTAATTTGCTTCCCTCTCAATTCTACTTATTCATCAGTGGCTGCACTCCTCAATTCAGACAGCCAATAATGAGGGTGAATGGACACTTGATCGAGCAGGTTGGCCGCCTCTGTTTGGTAACCATGAGGAAATCTAATCCAACTCCTTAACACACACGCGCAGACGCGCACGCACGCACGCACGCACACACACACGTTTATTCTCTGAGATGCCGTTGCAGCTGACCTCATGGCACAGGTCAGTTGCTATGGTTACACAGAAATGAGAGAGACACTTTTACAACACCTAAAACTCATGCCTCCCGGAGTTTCTGAAGTTGCGCAAACGAAATATACAAACAGCAGCATAAGGAACGGTGTCGTGCAAGAAAAAATAAAATAAAATCCAGAATCAAATCCATCAGTGGGAATAATGTTAAAGTTTAATTAATAACAATTCAGACTAAAGATAACAGTGTTAATAAGGTCCTTTGGTGGTTACCGCTCAAAGCAAGTAATCTGTTATCTGTAATTATATTGTGAAGCATGTCGCAATACACACACACACACACACACACGCACACGCACACACGCACACACACACTGTTCTTGTACTCATATCTTAGTGAGGAAATTCATTGACATGATAATAATAATGCATTCCCCAGTCCCTCACCTTCTGCCTCATCCCTCAAACTGGCCTTTAAAGGTTTTCCACGAGGTAAGGACCAGTCATAATGTAGCAGCACAGCGCACGACTACACTCACACATCCACTACATGCATGCACACATGCCCTCATGCACACGCATACGCAAGAATGAAGAGCACTGCGCATTCAGTGTGTCCTGAGGGCCTCAGCCCACCACTTCAGATTAGGCTCCGACCCTGATAAGCATACATTTTACAACTTACAACAGAGAGACACAATTATACTGAAATTAGTAACAATGCTATGTTAATGCTATGGGCGACTCGTGTGGATTTAGTTGTGGGGGGAAAAAATTAATGTGTTTAGTTTGTGTGGAATTTGATATCCCAGTTTCCAATACTTGGTTGATTATTGTTCATTTCGTCTTCATTCCATTCATTCATTTCAGGGGAACAATAATAAAAATATCACCAGTTAATTGTAGTCCTTGGTCTACAAACCAGAACATGTGAGCATCATCCTTAGAATCTTCCTGGGTGTCCATTTTAAAGATCTCAATACATAGTTTATGATTTATAAAACACAGAATATTGCAGTTGATATCCACAAAACAGCTCATTTAGCTTGTTAAGCTAAAGTGAAATCACATATACTTCTCCCTCACTGAATAAACAAAGCTAATTTCAGCTTCATTGCGCAAGATGTCTCCTACTTCACTGAGAAGCCCATTATCGGTGTTGGTGCACCTGATGTTTTTATTTCCAATTTGCACTTGTGTAGAGTTGCCGGTTGCACCACGGCTGCCTTAAACTGATCTTAAAGATGAGCACTTCTTTGTGGCACAAAAAAAAAGTTGTTAAGGTTTGGGGACAATTATGTTAGCAGTCTCAAATGGCGTTGGAAGTTTCCCATCTTCTTGCTTTCCGGTGTGATCAATTGAAAAACTACCTGTCTATGTTTCGTCCTTCCTACATTTAGATTGAGTCTATCAGTGTATTGGAGGTGGACATAGAATTGTATAATTTCTTGTGAGAACAATTGTGAAGTCAGTTGGTGCTCTGCAACTCCACAGCTTTGTCCCGCTGAGCTGTATGTACAGCACCACAGGCTGATGTCCACTGATATGGACACATGTCTGTTAAGCTGATTAAAAGCTTATCACCCTTTGCTGATCTGTCCGTAATAGCGCCACCATTTCCACCGAGCTGTTGTACTTTTGTCATATAGTAAGCCAGTCTGAGGATTTATGCCTGTTAGTGTTTGCTACATGCTGCTGATGAGGATTCATGTGACACAAGTGATTCAGTATGAATAAAAGGAGGCCTTGTCATTGGTTTCTTTGTCTGTTTGTGTTGATGAGATTTCTGCTCAGTATTCCAGCCATGTGGGCTGACTGACTGTTTTTAATCATCAAAGTGTGATGTCTCAAACCGCCATGAAGAGCTTTCATATAATATAGATTTGTTGTGTGGTTGCAGAGGAGGGATGAAAAGATTATCCCGTATTTTAAAATTTATTTCTTATCACTAAATATGTGCAAACATTGTGCGACCGAACACTTGGCAGTGACTGAAGTCTTCAGCACACATGTGAAATCAAGCTATCCATTGAGACTTTGCCTTTTCATCTGCCAGTTCCCTCCATTTCTTATTCATCTCCGTAATTTATGCAGCGTTGAGGCAGGTAAGCTGCAGAAACAACCTCGTTATAAAGAGACGCTGCAGTCTGTTGCAGTTGTTTGACTTGAGAAACTTTCAAGGATCATATTTTAATTCGAACGGTTTCCCGATGCTCGGAGAGTTGGGTATCTTATGGCATTAAGATGATAAATGACTTTCTCGCTTTATTGCAATGTGCTAAAAATGGCAATTAATGCTCCAGGGTGGTGTGTGTCTGTGTGTGCGCGTGCGTGTGTGACAGCCATTCTGGTTGTTTTTTTTGTATGCGTTCCTATCCTGCCTCTTGTTCTTCTCTCTGTTCAGCCTATTATGTTTTCCTGTTGTGTATTAAATTGAATGGCCAATCTATAGTGAACAAGCAATGAATCTACTAAACTCAAAATGTAACATATTGCTGTTTATCTACACCAGCTATACCGCAAAGAATTAACATGCATTAACATCTTGTAACTGGTGTATAATACACTTTGTTCGTTGTCATTATCTCTAGTCTCCACAGGATGTATCTCACACATAATGTTTTCACATGGTAGCGATTCTCACTTTTTAAAATGCACTGGATACCACAACAGCAGTTTAATCAGCTTGTGGCAAACACCAGATTTACTTGTCTAAATCTTCGTGTGATGATTACAAAGAGGAGATGGGTTTATGACAGATAGGAAAGCATTGTTGGGAAATGATACTTTTTTCTTTTTTTTTTTAAATCTGTTTTGTGTTTTGCCAGTGTTTTGTTTCCATGTATTTCCTGTGCTGCTGAAACAGTCATCTCAAACTTAATCGGGTTTGTGCTTCGACATGCACTGTGGCTTAATGTGTCTTTAAAATTTATGGGTTGTTTTTTTTTTTCCAAAGGACAAAGAAAACATCTTTTTTTTTTGTTTTGATTGACGATACGAGGCTGAGTTCTGCAGCTAATTATTTTTAATGTGCAGCCTTCTAAGTGCTGTAACCTGGAGTGTATAAAATATGAAACGGCAGGTTTATCTTATACCGTAATGAACAACAGATGGGTGGGAAGATTAAAAGGAAAATACAGATTTGTCAAAACACTAGAAAGAATACATGGACAGATCATACCACCGATCAGTCAGAGCTGTTGGCATGGTAGATTTAAGTGACGGCGAGAGCGTCTGTGTCTGTGTACAGAAGTTGTGTGCTCTATTCACTCACCTTTGACAGAAGATGGTGCCCCTCAATAAACCTCTGCTGCGTCGACATCCCTTAGCAGCAGCATCCAGAGTGCCAAACTAAACCAGAGGGACACTTAAAGAGCGCAGGCCTCTGATAAGGCCAAATTAAAAGATATAGTTGTTTCACTTTATTAAACAGCTCCACCCCATAAATTTACAGATTCCCCCGTGAGGTGAAAGTTTGATGAAAATCCGGATGGCAGTTTCCCGTAATCCTGACAACAGACAAATCAACAGACACAACTGAAGACATGGCTTCCTCTAATTTTGCATATGAGAGTGGTAAATTGTTTTTTTACTGATTCTTAATTGACACAAATTAAATACTCGGGAGAAGAAGAGGAGGCTCTGTATCCTGCTTTTTTTCCCACTTCTTTTATCTCGTCTGTCATATATTTAGCCAACCGTGTGGGATACTGTCATAGCAACATGCCAGAGACTTTGTTAATTTGACTGATCATCATTGAAACTTGCCCAAAACTGCACCTTCTGATAACGCAGCTCTGTTGATAACATTGCATCAATCCTGCTCTGACTTTTCTTTTGTTGCAGCTCTCTCTGCATCCATCATGATTTCCCTCGTTCCTCTGGTCACCAGAATAATTAATCCTAGTTGTCAACACCCACTTGCACCCATCTACCCACACGAGTTTCAACTTTATGTCTCCATATAGAGAACTCTGCAATGTCTGTACCAAGTGTGTGTTTGAGTGTGGGATGAGAAGAGGACAGCGGACGGACATGAAGAATGCTGGTTGTCTGTAGAGGAGAAAAGACAGGAGAAGACTGAGCAGGGCTGCTGTGGACTGAAGCTCTTGTCAATTTTGGGAGTGGCACTTAGATTCTTTTCCTGTGTGCCATTATTGATTCTGTCTCTCTGACTGGCATTAGTACATTGAAGAGTGTGTGGCTCTCCGTGCGTGCCTGCGTGCGTGCTAACACATGTTTCACACAAGTCTCCTCTCCTCTCCTCAGAAACTAAGGCTGAACTAGAAGACCTTATGGCAGACATCAAGAAGTTGGCCAACAAAGTTCGTTCCAAATTAAAGAGTGAGTATTTGTAAATCTGTTTTATCCCGCTATGGCTGTGAAGGGACTATTCACCCCATCACCCGGACAAGTATTTGTTTATTTTTAACTAGTTGAATTAGTAGTTCAATAAATGAAAGTAAAAATGGCCTTGTAAGGCATTGTGATTTTTTTTTCCATTATTGATTAATTTGCCAATTACATAATCTTGCTGCTGGAGATATTGTTATGACATTTCTCGTTTCATTCAAAAAGCAGTCTAAAGCAATAAAAACACAGAACAAATAAACCGCACAGAATAAAGCACTCAACAAATATATGGAATATAGGGGTATTATACTGAGCTATTGTGTTCTTCCACAGTTAGCTGCAAAGATCGTAAAAAGAGGTTATTACACGGACGGAAGAAGGTTGCTGCTTTGTCAGAAAAGGTTATTGTACTGTGTTATAAACATAATAAATAGAGAGATAAGTGTTTATTTATATATTTGTTTCTGTTTGGTAATGACGTGCATGATGATTGGCTATAACTCCTAAAGATAATTCTTCTAAAGATTATTGTTCCTGCCTTCTCTTTCCACACGAGTATGAATGGCAGCCTTAGAATTGATATAATCGACAATAATGTCTGCCTGCAAATGTACTGTATAGGTTCCCTCTAAAAATTCCGAGAAAAATCTTTCAAAACCCTCTTTTCGCTGCCTGCTCATCAGCAAACATACGCAGATGCAGTAAGTGATGAGAAGAGTTGACAGAGACCAAAAACCGAGCTAAAAGAACTGCTGGCTCGTGATACAGCTGTAAAGTTAATGACATGCATGTTCATCATTTGCTTACACTGCCGCCAAAATGTCCAAAAATCAGTCAATGCAAGTTCCCCAAAGCTGTACAAAGACATCCATGTGTGCAGCCGCACCTTTAGTCTGATGGTCGTGGTGCTTTCGTGGGACCGGAGGAAATGAATGACACATCCTGATTAACTGTATAAACATAGTAGCTATATAGTATTTAACAGACAACTGGACGCGGAGGCTGACAAAAGATGATCCTCGATCATATTCCACACATGTACATATATGTGCAGCATAAAAAAATCCTATTCTCTGATTTCTCTGTCACACTCCAGTGTTTTCTAAATTGTGGCATCTGGCATCTGGCATTCTGGCGTATATGGAGAATTAATCATATGGTCCATGTGCGTCATCAGTTGTCCTGAATCTACCGCATAACGAATCTTGTGCTATTTCGTGCATGCCTATGCCTTTATACTTATATACACTGTCTTTCAGGAATGTGCAACAACTTTGGTGGAGAGACAAAACGCATAATTTCCCTTACCCTTCGTTCCGCATGCCCACAGCTTAAAGACACAAACGCATTCATACATACAGTATATATACAGTATATGTACACGCCTCAAGGTGTGTCACTCCTGTTCACATCAGTTTTTGCCACAGGTTTTCTGTGTGTGTGGGTGTGTGAGGTGTCTGTAAGTGACCTCAGCTTTGTCAAAAAGCATCCCGGAATAGATCCTTTGGGAGTCATTCAATTATTCAATTTACTTTTAGTCATCTGCCTACTTCATGGACCAGTGTGTACTTAGATCCTTAATTCAGATTGAGCTAAGTTCATCTCGATAGAGCAGATGCATTTTCTGTAAACTGATAAAACCTTAGACTGACAAACTCTCCGGCGCACACAAGCAGAATTACAAGTTCAACCTGATGAACTTGCAATCATTATCATAACTGACAGCCCCCAAAATTTCCAGCAGCTGCTCCTCAAGCTACTGGTTTTGTTGTTCATCTTTGTGTTGATGTCACGCGTCCATGTGCTTATTGAAAGTTTATATTCGTGTCATCACCCAGGCATCCAGCAGACTATTGAGCAGGAAGAAGGGCAGAACAGGTCTTCAGCTGACTTGAGGATACGCAAGACACAGGTGTGGTTCAAGTGATCGTGCGGTTCTCTGTTTCACTGCCGGTACATATATTTTTTATGTTTTTCTGTGTTGTTGTTCCTCGCTGTCTCCTCAGCACTCCACACTGTCCCGTAAATTTGTCGAGGTGATGTCGGAATACAACACTACCCAGTCAGACTACAGGGAGCGCTGCAAGGGACGCATCCAGAGACAGCTGGAGATCAGTGAGTCGACCTCAATCACCCTTGTGCACATGGTGAAATGGTAAAAGTTTTTTGAACATTAAACCTCAGCTGTCGAGTTACTGCTGCCACGAAACAAGGACAAAGGAAGAGAGTGAAGGTGGAATGCACCCCTGGTATGTTGTGCACCAGATGCCAAATTGGTTGCTTTCCTCTATGTATCACTAAAGGGGTCGAAACAACCAAATGTCATCTCATTTCGTCATTATGCCTCAGGGCAGGTGATAGAGGAGGCCGGAAGGATTATGTGTTCTGTTTCATTCTTGCGGACATGATATCTCAGGAGAGCCTGGAACAAGAGTCAGGCTGATGAACTGATTATATTTTGGTGGTCAAAAGTCATGGTCAGGGAGACATTACAAAGAATGTGTTTAGCCACAAGTCATATGCTTATTCTGATATTCTGGACAATGGTTTGATATGAAGTGATGACATTTTTCTACTCTTACTATGTTTAAAACGATGAATGCAAAGTTTTCACCACATATATCATGGACAGACATGGGCATAAATGCAGCTTACCTCTCTTCCAGTCTATTGGCTGATAACACAATATATAAGGTAAACATGCACAAAAAAAAAATCTGTTTAATCCATCAATGTTTCATTTTTAATTGGCCCGCTGCGCACCAAACAACCACTCTCAAACCTATTTTTAGAGAAACTACTTTCCAAAACACATCGTCGACATATACACCCATACGCATTCATATGCCAGTTTACTGCAGCGCAGATCTTAGCTCCTCTCGCGCGATATGCATAATATGACTTGACAGATATTAGCTGCAGGCGCGAGCCTCCTGGACCAGGCTACCATGGCCTCCGCCATGGCACCCTGGCAGGCTGTACCATGCCAGCTGCCCCTAACAGTCACCGTGACAGCCTCACCTCATACGCAATGGCACACACATGCAGAACAGAGCACTTGGATTCAGCTAGTGGTAATAAAAGCAGAGGGGAGCAGGGGCAGGTGTGTGGCAGGACACTTGGCATGGATGTAATTTCCACCTGCCATCTGTCAGCATAGAGGAGGCAAAAGCTTGTATATGTAACAACGTGGTTGACGTGCAGGTCGGGCTATTGTAAATCAAGAGACTGACACAAATTACCCTGAAGTAAACAAACATCTTACTCACCTTTTCCTTGAGCTCCTTACGAACCATTTGATTCGTCAGCTGGCCGAGTCACAGGACACCCTCTCACCTGTCATCAAGGACGGGATTAAATGCACCGCGAGAGATGGAATGAAAGCATAGATGAGAAGGAGTATTATTAGCTTTTTTTGTTTGGAAGCAAAGTTTACAGGGGTTCTACCTTCAGATTACATGTGGTTATTGTTATTTACTTCTTCAGAGGGTTTTACAGTGAGAGAGATGTGTTTATGTAGCAGCAGCCACTTTGAATTGTTAGCATGTGAATCCATAGGAGTGTTTCACAGGCACAGGGAAGCCTGATTTGGTCTGTCATGGTTGAGTATTGAGCTTCACTTCTCTCTAATACAGAAGAGGCAGTATTCAATTTGATTCTTGTTTTGATATTGTTTGCCTATTTTATTTGCATAGATAAACAGAGCAACAATAAGACCAAGTCCAAACTGTATTTCTGTAAAACCCTACTTGATATGAGTTCACAGCAGTGACCACAAAACTCAAAAACTCACCCTGGTGTGCATTGAGAGCAGTGCAGAACAGCGGTGTCCTGCATGATGTTCAAATGATAATGATGAAGCTTCTAGCAGTGAGATCAAAATACGTCTTCCCCGTGTTTCGGCTTTCTGTCTTTCTTTCATCTGTGCCGCTGGCAGTGCTGCCTCGTTGGTCCATCACTTTGGTCCTGACTGGAAAAAAAGCTGAACAGCAACCAGATGGATCGTCTTTAAATTTTATACAGTCAATCGTGGTTCTCAGAAGATGAATCATACTGATTCTAGTGACCCCTTGACTTTTTCTTTAAGGTTGTCATCGAGTTAATTCTTCGGGTTTTAGAGAAACTGCTGGACTCTTTGTCGGGAAATTCAGCACAGCGATCCACAGTGCTTGGAGGATGAACTCTTCCTTTGGTTCCTTCATCAGGTCAAAAATTCTATTTCTAGCAATTATTTCATCTGCTACTACATATTTCAATACAGAGATAATATCCACTTCATTAGGAATTTTTATGTGACACTTTTTTAAGACATTTGCTCCCTGTTCTTGTGTGAATATATTTGCATTGCAGATTAACAAGAAAACACATTTAGATGCAGACATATCTCAAGACTGCACGCTTGGATTTATTATATGTGGCGTTCCAGTTCATATTAAATCAGACTGAATATCATACATTTCCTTCCATAAGCAATGAGCAGGCAGACAGGCTCCGCAGGATATAGGGGATGTTGGTCACAGGCGTCTTTGACATTTAATTGTTATGTTTCATTTCCCTGCGGACATTCCTTTAGCTGGGAGATACACTCGTACAGCTCAGATGAGAAAAGACGGAGGTGCATATCAACGCATTCTTCCTCAATAACAAACACATTGACCTTTGTATAGTGATGCAAAATGTACAAATGAAATTGTACATCTCTTTTTTTGCAATAAACAGCAGCCTCCTTCTGCTCCTTACGGTGTATCGCTTCATTTGCGTTACATAACAATGGAAATAGTACTCTTACTGGTAGCAATATGGTATAAATGATTTAATAACCCATAAATATTACGGGTGAAGTGAGACTTCTTGGCTTCATATTCGGCTTCTCAGGGTTTGGGTCTCCATGGTAACAAATCAGAGCCTCCCTCAGAGCCTGTCAGAGCTTAAAGACAGCCAGTGTGGAGTGGGAATGTGTTTTGCGTGCGTGCGTGCGTGCGTGTTCTTCAACAGCTATCTTTGTGAGGACTAGTATGAATTTTTAGCCATCAAAGATCGAAGTGAAAACATGTCAGGAAAGCACGTTAAGGATACGTTCAAGTTAAGTTTAGAATTTGAATACGATTTCACTGAGTGTGATGGTTAAGGGCTCTATGGGCTCCATTTCAGTGAATGTCCTCATAAAGCCAGAAGCACGATTGTGTGTGGGAAGTGTAATGAATACGATGGGGTAGCGTTCCTTTCTTCCCCTCACAATTATCCATGACTCATTGTCGCTTTTCTCTGTCCTTCAACTCTAACTCTGACCCTCCTAATGTTTTAGCCTCAACAAGAGATTATTTATTTTCAGAGAGGGTGGGAAAACAGAGAAACGATCACCATGATGTGTTGAAGGTAGCCCCTCACTGCTGTTTGTGCTCTGCCGTCATCCTCTCATTTGTCAAACTGCAAAATGTCATTGCCGGACAGGGTAGTCAGGGCAATGATTCAGCACGGCCCCTTAAGCACAACTGAATGAAAACGAATGGTTTGATATGAACAGGAATTTTCGTCCCGACATGAAACACCTGTGATTTGTTCAGAAGAAGGGAGCAAAAGTGCGTGCACATACATGCACCACGACATGCTGAATGTTAGAGAGCAGCTTCATCAGTAGCCGTTGTATGAAGGTAATCATTGGCTCTGGCTCCCAACACTGTCACTCACCATCAACCGGCCTGCTCCACCACTGAGAACCCCACATGAACCTCAGGGTCTTCAACACACTTACAAACACAATACACACTCTGAGTAGGTCATGGATTGATTTTTGTTGCTGCAGCCAAAATCTCCATGTAATCACAGCAGCTGAAGGTGCTGTGGAGGACCAGTGGAATGACAAAGCTGTTGTCTTGAAAAAAACAGAAAGAGCATTTTATTCAGTTCTCTTCAAAAACGCCTTACGAAAACTAGTCTTATTCATGCACTGAAGTAAATGTAGATGTCGATATGAATGTAAGGAGACACAAGTGAGTGCAGGGAGCTGTGTATTCCATTTCATATAGCATCATCACGGCTGCATCTAACAGAATGGGCACATGTCTCAACAAAGTCACAGTTGAACTTAATGAATATATTTTTACTAATTTATTGATTAAGCTGTCTCCATCTTTGCTTTTTATGTGTATGAGTGAATGAATTTGTAGTATTTTTTTAATGCGTATGCGTTTGCCTCAAATCGCCCCCCCCACCGAGGGATGGATAAATTAATGAATTTGAATTCAAATATTTATGATTGGGAACTTCTGACACAAATATATTTATGAAAAATTCTAAGCTACTGGTTTTCTGTCACTTTCTTTTTTTAAAGGCATTAAATAGCATCTAATGGTTCAAAATGGGACTTATCAAGTCTTAGAATAAACTTGTTGAACCCTGCAGACACCCTGTTACTTGCTTTCTTGCAGAGAGTTAAATGAGAGCATCTCTGTCACCCTCACGTCTGAGACTGAAGCCAGTTAGCTGAGCTTGGTGATTCCCCTGTTTCCAGTCAGCGCAAAGCTAACCAGCTTTTGCTTGTAGCCTCATGAGGAAAGTCAGAGGAACTGTTTAGCTTACATATGTGTCAAGTGATAGTTTGTGGGGTCCCAGGGTGACTTCATGGGGAAAGGATTGTGCAGCATTACTCCCTGCTGTAAAAAGCATCACAAGGGATTTGAAATGTGCAAAGGAAAGATTGGGGATGATGCTGACGGCTGTTGACTTGTGAAGTTTATGAAGTAGGACAAATCTGCCTGGGAAAATAAAGAGGAATCATCACATCAGCGAGAAGTAGCAGTCAGATGTGCCGTCATCACATATGCAAGGTCAGCGGAGAGGTAGAAACACTGTGGCAGGGAAGTGGAGTGTTGAGCAAAGTGAACTAATAATGTACCTACCAGACGTGTGGTGGCTTCTTACACTTAGGGTACACAAATATTTTGAGGTCTGTTTCCAGTTTTCAGTTACAAATTGGAAAGGTCATCAGATATGTATCTCATGCTGCAAATGATAAGGGAATGACCTGAGCTGTTCGGATTCTGTCGAACATGATCGATACGACTCAGTTACCAGAGATTTGAAAAAGAAAAAAAAAAATCTAACATCTCAAAATGCCTTGCCCCATACCATGATAGGTTAAATCAACTTTTAAAGGAAGAAACATTTTGTAGAAATTACAACATATATAACCAACATAAAGGTTTGGCTTCACTCATGATGTCAACAAGTTTATTCAGTCGTATTTATGTGAAGCTGTGCTGTGGCTGGCGGTTGTGGGACAGGACCAGCTCTTAAAAAGCCTGTGTTCTGTACTGCAAATGTAACTTCATGAGAGACCTGAGTTGATTTATATCCAGAACCACTATGGCAGCACTGCCAATTAGTTTTGTCACAGTATGTCAAGCATGCCAAGTCAATGGCCAAGAAATCTGATGGTGGTAGTTTTACTAGTAGTATTAACAGCAGTAGCTGGAACAGCAGTAGCAATAGCAGTGGTAGGAAAATTAGTAATACTTGTAGCAATAGAAGTATTGGTAATAGTACTGATGACAGGCAGCCGCCTTGCAGGCGATTAGCGCGCTGCTCAAAGCAGAGTTGTAGATCGCTGTAGTGCATGTTACACAGGTAAAAAGGGCAAGGTTCTGGTGACGGGTGCATGGTGTCGCTGGGCAGGCACAGGCCAGGAATTTTGCTCTTGCAGACCGGAACAGAGCCGCTGGCCGGCAGCTTGATGTGGCTACATTATGGTCTAGACCAGGAGGTCTCAATTGGCCCGCGGGACGATATTTTGTGGCCCCCCACTTGACATCAAAGTTCAAAGCTTGCGTGTTTTTCTCACACACACGCGTCTTTGTCACAGATTAAGCAGCACAAACACCACGGGTGGAAGTTGCAAAACTTTATTGTGTGCAGTCAGTTCAGTTAGTTCAAGGAGTCATCCCACTTGGGAATTGAACCCTGGTCTTCTCTAAGCAAGGCGGCGCCAGCCAACAGTGCTGGCTGGTAGAGCCTGAGGCAGAAGCGGGGGGTTGGTGTAGGAAAGTGGGGAAGCCTGGAGCACTTACAGAGCAGTCGCGTCGCAGGCTGGCAGCTCAGACGGAGACAGGTGAGCGGGCAGTACTTCAGGAGGTTGAAGCAGAGACGCCAAGCGCCACAGCGGACGAAATACAGGAACCACGCACGCAGGGTGAACTCAAAGCCAAAGGCAGAAGTCAGTCAAGTTTACCAGGGCAGAGATAAGGAGTTTAGGCCGCGCGACCAAGCCGAGAAAGCATGCTGCCGAGTAGTGCATGCTGCCGAGTAGTGCATGCTGCAGAGTAGTGCATGCTGCCGAGTAGTGCATGCTGCAGAGTAGTGCATGCTGCAGAGTAGTGCATGCTGCGAAAACAATCTGGCAAAGACAGAGGGGAACTGAGCTGCTAAAATACTGGCTGACTTATGAGTGGTGATGAGTTGCGGTGGAGGTCAGGGCCACGGCTGCAGAGATGAAACTGATGAGGTGAGTGAGGCAGGGCAGAGTGTTACAGTCTTGACATGCGTCAGGAGTGAGTCATGTAACGGTCCGGTCATTTTTCAAAATAAAACATCATACTTGAAACCCTTTTTTTTGTGAAATACTTGATGCGGCCCAGCCTCTTCCAGACTCTATCTCCAGCGGCCCCCAGGTAAGTTGAGTTTGAGTCCCCTGGTCCTGACTATTTTGCAGTAACTCACTCTTTATGATGCCTTTAGGCAAGGCTTGATCCCGAAGTCGGACTCAAATTATTTTTTAAATTACATCCATTGCTGTCCAGATAGACGTGGGAATAAAGAATATAAAACATAGTCAAGCCAGATGGAGAGCGAGAAAATGAGCATGTGGAAAATGAGAGGCACGCAACTCTCTTTAATTAATCTTCACAGACAGACGTGAAGGAGGAAGGGGGATGGCTGTGACCATCCAGTAATACGGCGTGTTTAGTGTCCCCTCATGTAGTTTGAGGAATCCTTGGAATCCAGTAGCATTACAACCACTCACTTTAATTCCTGGATTTATACTTGATAGGACACTTTGTTTATCTCAACTATGAAGGTATTCTCCCGTCACATGTTTGTCATTGTGTGTCTCTCCTTTTAGCTGGAAGAAATACAACAAACGAGGAGCTTGAAAGCATGTTGGAAAGTGACAACCCAGCTATCTTTACCTCGGGGGTGAGTGATGCAACACACGCAAAAGGTAATGAAAACCATATGTTTCATGTGTTTGCTCTCTTCTACAACTTCTTCTTCTTCTTTTTTTTTTTTAACCATCTTAGATCATTATGGACAACATCACCCAGCAAGCGATGAACGAGATCGAGACGAGGCACAATGAGATAATTAAATTGGAAAACAGCATCAGAGAGCTCCATGACATGTTCATGGACATGGCCATGTTGGTGGAGAGCCAGGTGAAAATGCTGATTCTCTGTAGGTGCTCAGCCAAATGCATGTGAAAACAAGCATGAATACATGGCAAAAAATTAAAATTCCCAGTGCGGCAATAAAATAGGAATCTATCGACAACAGCAAAAAAATGGACAATGGACTATATAACCAGATTTAGGCATTTTCTCTCATTGTGATATTTTGGAAGGGTGCCCTGGCTACTGCAGATGTGCAGTAGCATACAATGTGGTCACAATCACAACAACCAGCCGAGGATGTTCAGCAGCTGCCGTCGCTGCCTCTCACAGAAAAAAAAAAAAACTCCACACAAACAACGTTGCCAGTCTTTTAATTTACTAGTAAGCTGTAGTATTAGTATAAATATGGGCCTGTTTGTGCCAACAGGGTTGGACGGCTGTTATGTTTTTCTTCTCCGTCTGGTTGTCTGTTAGCAAACTTTCAGTAAATTTAGATAAAACATTTATGGGACAAATCATTTTTGGCACAAAGACCAATAAATTGGAGTTTGATTACTTCTTTTTTTTTGTGGGATTTCTGCCATTTGACCATTTTTAGATGCGCATTCACAAGCTGGAAGGAAAATATGACACCTGGGATATGGTTGGCAACTAAACCCTTGTCAATGCTTATGATAAACAAACTTTAGATGTTACAGATAGAGAGTTTTTTCAGAGTTAATGGAGGTTTGTCGTTGCCTAAAGGCCCTCTAGAGTTACAGATGCGGTACGCTTGTTGCACTGTGGGCTTGAACATGCAAGGTTACAGCATCCTGTGAGCCGTGAACCTACTCTGCACATCGTAGCCTCTGCAGAGACACAAACCAAGATTATCCTTGAGAGTGAAAGTGCCTGTGTTCTGCTGACTAAAATAAAGAGCTTCAGGTTCAACTGTAGGCCTGCGAGGGTGCGTGCGTGTGCGTGCGTGTGCGTGCGTGCGTGTGTGTTTGTGTGTGTTTGTGACCCGCTGAGTGTGTGGGCAACTGTTTCCTCTCATAAATACTCTTCCTGATCTATGCAGGAGAGAATCGGAAAAGAGAATACACGTGAAAAAGAAAATATGCCAATTCACAAATGCAGTTCATGCATTTTGCTGATATGAATCACAGCACAAAGCATTAGCGGGCTCCCTTCATAATTATAGTTAATTCCGTAGCGTTGTGTGTGTTTTTATGAGTGTGCGTGGACACGTTCATTCCCTCATTAGACAAGTGGATGCTCTAATTAATAGCATGTTACATCATTTTTTGTTATGCTTTAGACTGTTTGTTAATTTCACCTTTCTCAGCTTTGCTCTCCCTGTCCACAACTCTCTCTCTCTCTCTCTCTCTCTCTCTCTCTCTCTGTGGTTTTTCCCTCTTTTTTCCTTTTTTCTCTTCCACAAAACAACACTGTCACCACAAGAATGACTCTAAGCTCTCAAGAACAACACTCGCCATCTAACACAGAAAAGGTAATTTACTTGTGATTCCGCTCGCTCTCTTTTTTTTGTACACTTTGAGAAATCAGTGTTGAGTGCATGTGTGAAGATTCTTTTTAAATTTTTTAGCCCCTGTAACAACCCTTGGTCAGTGCTAAAGGTTCCAATAGAAACACCGGGAAAAGAGTGTATCAAGCATTCTTCTTTTGTGCAGGGCGAGTTGGTGGACAACATTGAGCGGAGTGTGTTGGGGGCCAAGGATTATGTGGAGCAGGCGAAGGACGGCATCCCGAAATGCAAGAAGTTCAAAAAGACCAGCAGACGGGTGAGAAACACGCACAGAGTCAAGACGCTAACACGTAATATTTTTTTCTCTCTCCCCTCTTCTGCCTCCCCTCTTCTCTCCTTCTCATTTACCCATCATTCCTCCCTTTATCCTCACCTCCTCTCCATCTGTGTCCACTCCTCCTCGTCCTGCTGCCTACACATCTGGTTCCCTCTGTCCTCCTCCTGTCTGCATGTCTTCCACCCCTCCTCTGTAACTAACCTCTCCCAGGGGGAAATGATAGACCGCATTGAGTACAATGTGGAGCACTCAGTAGACTATGTGGAGAGGGCAGTATCAGACACAAAGAAGGCGGTTAAATACCAGAGTAAAGCTCGGCGGGTGAGTCACATATATATACAACGTGTACAAACATGGTCGTACAACTCTGAAGGTGTCGCGATGGTTTCAGGGGCATGGCATGTACTGTAAAGATTGTAGCGCTGTGCCGTCCTCATTGTGTCTGCATGCATGCCAGTCATGTGTTCTGCATGTGGAGCATGTGTGTTGTGAGCGTGCTGGAAAGGGAACCTCTCATTATTCTAACATGCATCCCTGAGATGTGTAGATGCAGAGCTTCTTCCGCTTCCTTGGAGTCGAGGAATATTTTGATCAGCTCCTCCGTCCTCATGTCATGTTATTCGCATCTTTCTCGGGGGAGAAGGAGAGCGAGGGAAGCGAGGAGACATGTTCACACCTTGAAAAGCACCCACAGTCGCCCACAGCAGCGATCCCCAACCAGCAGTGTGTGCATCACAGGCGGTGGATGGGGTACTACAACAGTCTGTCCCAGCCGCGAGTCAGCTGTAGCATCTGAACGCCGCCCACTAGGAAGAGCGTGTGACATTGAGTCAGCAAACGGGCTGAGAAATCGAGATAAATAGCTGAAAGCTGCGTGTCATGTAAATTGGTGGAAATGCAAAACTTACGGGGGGGAAAGAAAAAATTCGACACAAAACGTGGAAACTTGCAGGAGAAAAGGTTCGAGTAAGTTTTACTATAGCAGGTCAAAAAGGGATTAAGAGCTACTTGTCTCACGTTCATAAAGGAGGGTTCTTCACAAGTCAGAAGAGGCCAACATCAAAACACTTCAAATACTTTTGAAATGAATTATTTACCGCCTTCGTGCCACATCCTGCATCACTGTGGAACAATTCTGCCATCTATTGGCTGATATCAATAACAGCAGCATTCGCAGGAAAACTGAATCCACCGCAATGATCCTCTGTCTCTCTTTCGCTTCTTCCTTTTTGCTTTCCATTTGTCTCCAATCGTTCATTCTCTCCTCGTTCTCTCTTCATTCACTGCCTGACACTCTGCTCTCTCCCATGTCCTCCGTGCAGAAGATGATCCTGATTGGAGGTTGTATTGCAACATTTTTGGCCATCCTCATTATTTCCCTCACAATTGGACTCAGTTAGGACCCCAAGAAATTCCCGGAGAGCAGAGAGGGCCAGATATCATGCCTCCTTCATTAGAGTCGTATGAATACCACAGCGAGGTATTGTTCAGCTGTTCAAACTGCAGTGTATACCGTGTACTTCACCGTGCCGTCAGTAGCTGGCTGGAATGAGGGGAGGATGTGAGTAAAAGGGGTCATTGTGTCTCAAATATTGCACTACATTTGAAGAAATCTGTCAGAACTTTAAAATCCATAATCGTCAAGCACCTTGAGAAACTGCATGTGTCGTGATTCACAACCGTGTCTCATACATGTTCTGCAGTCTGTTTAAGAGCTTGTCGGCGAACTGACAAGCATTACAGCATTCTAGTTTTTCTTCACACATACCTCTGCATGGGGTGCCTTCATGGACAAAGCTCTTGCATGTTTGTTGTCGTAAAGGAACATTTTGAAACTTTCTTGCCAATAGTTAGATGAGAAAATCAGTTTGAAAACCACAGTGATGTCGTGCTTAACTTATTATGTGTTTGGACTGAGACCTCTCCGGGTCTCTGCTGTGGCCATAAGCTCATCAGTGCTTCAGGTGTAGGGTTAGGTTAGGCCTTATCTTTTTATGCAACTCACGGCTGTAAGCAAGGGTCATTCCCAAAAGGTCTAACTGTTCCTTTAAGAAATGCCAGACTGTTGATCCAAAACACTCTAAATGTTGGATGTTGACTGTGAATGAACTCTTGTATACTTTGCTTTAAAGTCACTGTGTGGATTGTGCAGAAAAAGTCAACAGTTCCAGTAAATATTAATACAGCATATGAACGCCTACATTTCTGCCCACCACCACCAGATGGCACCAAAATTGACAAAACGCCACATTTTACACATGGTGACTTTAAATGTAAGGACTCCTGCTTGTGGCTTGTGTGAATATACTCTATATTGTTTAATGTGGTATGAACAAAATGCAGGACCTAAATTCAGGAAATAATTGCATAGGGTATAGTGTAAAGTATGTCTACTTCTAAATACTTTGAAACTCCAGTCACACTCCAAATATTCAGTTCATAATAAGATACATTATAATTTGATAGCCTTTCTCAAAAACTGCATTTTGGTCGTTTTCTTGTGACTTTCTATTATGTGTTTAGCAAAACACATAATACATTTCTAACATGTTTTCCTCTGATCCCCACATGCTGTCTTGGATGATGTTATTCCTTTTTTTTTTCTTAACTCTACTCAGAAGAAAATTATGATTCTTATATGCTGTGTGATTCTGGGAATCATCATTGCTTCTGTCGTAGGGGGAACGTTGGCCTAGACCTGCCACAGTCACACCATAACACACACGCACACACACAGAAAAACAGAGCAGACACACCTTTTCCTGTTTTCATTAATGCAATGTATTACATGTACAGCACAAGGTGCATACATACTACATGATACACTTGACACGCAGGACAGGAGTTGTTTTCGCATGAGTTTTTGCTATTTTGTAAACTTGTGGTGCTGGAAATTGTTTATCTGAGTGTTGTCAATTATATGATGTGAATTATTGAATGAAAAAGTTACTAGAAGATATGTAATGCTATACTAATACATTCCAACTTCCAAACACAACATTTATTCAGTTGTAATGTCCACTTTGTGTTCTATGGGCAAAGTAACAGGCCGCTAATCTGCAGTGTTTTCAAAGCCAAGTTTTCTATTCACCTCTGTTTATCTGCATTTTAGTTCCTTTCCAGTGTCCTCTACCTCCCTTCAAAAACTCTGCTTGATTTGGTTTAATGTAGACTTTCTATTCTATTGCAAAAAGAGAAAGAGTACGGCTTTACTGATGTTGGATATTTTCGCTGGTCGCTGTCAGTCGCTCCATCTCAAAGGCAGTGCCACTGCACTTGCTTTGATCTGGCACCGACCTGTGACTCAGCGTTTCCGACCATCGCTCCAGTGTTGTGTCTGCGTGAGTGCATGCACTACATGTGAAAATGGATATTGGCGTGTTGTTTTAATAGTTATGTGTCTGAATGTGCTAAGTGTGAGTCATGGGAAAGAGTGACTAATTGTGACTGTCTTTTTGTTGGAAGTGTAAACTAATATAAAGCTGTCTAACACTGCCAGTATGTTCAAATAAGCTGTTCAAATGGAGTCTAGTCTGGTTGGACTGATCATTCCGGTCTGTAAGTGACAAATTCTTGCTGTTTTATGTCTCTTTTTTTTATAAAGGCCGAGCTTTAAACATATCATTTTGTCAAGCAACTCTTCTATTGATTTGTATTTGACAAGTTGATGAAAAGCATGAAGTCAAAGTAGCCCTGTAAAAGACTCTTGTACCAGATTTTCGGCGACTCCCCAGACATGCACAGACTGTAACCGTGTTACCATGTTGCCTACACAACCTGTTGCCTTTGTGTTGTATTGTGATGAAATGGTTTTGTTTAGTTTGACTTATTCTTTTTCAAGTAAAGTTTGTCTGAAAAATCTAAAGCAGAGTTTGCGCCTTTCTTTACGGTCGCTCTTGTTCAATAAATTAAAAGGCTTTTTTTTTTCTTCTTTCATTTGTCTTATCCTACTGTTACAAGGTCCCAGCAGACTTTTCAAATACATGCATAGTCTGTTGATATTAAGCTCAGTAACAGCTAGAGCTGATCATTGTCTCTCAGGCCGGATATCAGTTGCAGACCAGAACTTTAACTGCCATCTCAATGCACAGCTGCACACAGGCACCACACTCTGTGCAAGGTGGAACTTGTGGCATGACGACAGAAACGGCAGTTTCACACTGATGGCCGCGACTCGGCGGTGTGAGTATTTGTGGGCGAAAGCAGCTTTTAGGTTGTGGGGACGCAGACGGCACCGCGCTCGTGGTGTGATGCGAAGGCAAGACACTCGTGAACTTTCACAAAAGTTTAGGGACGACTCTGCTCATGGGTGTGCTGCAGACCATGCTGCAGAGCACCAGCTGCCCTCACGATTTCTCTGTGCCTCTTAGACATGATGAAAAATAAAGTATTGAGGCGGAGAAATCTGCAGAGTTCACCGTGGACTAATGAGCCGTATTTAGGCGAATGAGCTGTGCATCTACAGGAATAATCTTTAGTGTCGTGTCAACTCCATTGGATTGCGATGGCCAAATTAAGGAATTTTCGCACCGAATTATATGGAATATCTAGGTTGTTTAAAAGTCACAAGATCACTGGTTGTGCAGTTTGCATCGTGGGTGTTTCAATTTAATGTGTTTAAGATGAATAACTTTATCTCAAAGATCCAGAGAAGAAAACAGGATCAGTTGCTTATAACTTACTGGGCTTCTGTCTGGGATTGAAGAGTTCACTTATGATTTAACAGAAAGAATGCTTCAGATATTTCTTTACATTTATCTGTATGCTATGCGCTCTGGCATTTGTGGTGTGTTGTAAGCCCATGCAGGCCAAGCATACGAGGTATTCATGACATAATACTATAAATTTCATTCGGTCATTCATTCTTTGTATCTTATCACGCATATTTGATCCTCTGACAGTTCTGGTTCTTTCAGGATAGCCAATGAAGACGAGAGGAACCTTATCTACAAGGAGCAGAAAATCATGTTGTCCTCCTTTAACTGTTGGTGAGTCCTTTGTTCCAGGGTTCAGAACCATATGTTTGGTTTTGCATCCTACTTAGGAACAGGTCCTTGAAAGACAAAGATCAACCATAATTATGTTAGTGGTCCTGAGGTCCACCCTTCCTTGCCGTTTCCTTTCCCTACTTTCCCTTCCGCTCTCATGCCTGCAAAGTTGAATCAATAATTTAGCTATTGCATATTCACAACTTCATGCGCATGGTAAATACTTTGGTTGTAATCTGACATTTGCCATTACTGCACTAAACTTGTGGTTTCTTATTGTGTATTGAGCACCTTTTAGCTGACGTTCTAAATACTGTAGTTTGGAATCTTAAGCAAAACCTAAGGAGGAAGAGTGGGAGTATCTCACCCCCCCTTTTAAGCGATCAGACAGTTTACTACTGATTTGAAAGTGCTATCATCTGTTAGTTAAATACTCTGAAGCATTAGCGTTATTGTTAATGGCAATCTTATGTAATGGGTGTAACCTGAATTGTTTTCTGTGGATCTTATTTGTCATTTTTTTTTCCTGTAGAGCGTACGTTCAGCTACCTGCCCATAACCCGATGAAAGGAAAGTTCTGCCACTTCTGTGTTTGATCGACACACTTTGGCTATCATTCCTGAACCACTTCATCCCAAAATGTAAAAGGCTTAAGGCAGAGAAGGAACAATATATAAAATGTATAGCATATACACTCACCAACCACTTTATTAGCCAGCAAGGTGTCACAAATAAAAGGTCTCCTGCTGCTTCAAGGTTCGACATGCTCGTTCTTCAGATGCTCTTCTGCATACCTCGGTTGTAACAAGTGATTCATCGAGTAATTGTCTTTTTGTCAGCTTGAACCAGACTGGCCACTCTCCCATGGCCTCTGCCATCAACGAGACATTTTCCTCCAGAGAACTGCAACTCTTTATTTTATTTTTTTTTGACCATCCTCTGAGAACCCCAATAGATCAGCAGATCAGTTGCTGAAATGCACAAGTCGGCCCATCTGGCACCAACAACCATGCCACCTTCAAAGCCACTTTAAATCACCTTTCTTCCCCATTCCGATGCTCGGTTTGAACTTTAGCAGGATCATCGGGTGTGATTGGGCCGATCATTTGTGTGAACGAGCCGCTGTGCAGGGTCTGCCTAACATCGTGGCCGTGGAGTGTATATGCTGTATATACAGCGTAGCCCATTTGTCATTTAGCTCATACAAACAATACATGGATATAATATGGAGAAATTATAGCTTCATAAATGCTTCTTTTTAATGACAGGAAAATCAAGAGTAAGTTAAAGACATTTCTATTTTTGACTCTGATTTACGAACAGTGTTGTCTGGTGTCTTGCAACTTTGAAGAAATATAGGAGTAGAAAGTATAAAAATGCACAGAAACGCTGTAAAGCACCTCAGAAAGAATTGTGTAAAATGAGGCTGCTGCATTAATTAAACCACAAGGCCTGGAAAGAGGTAGAAGCGCTTTGTCAGCGAGCATCTGTCCTTAGTCGGCATCTGCATTCTTTGTTGAATCGCGAACTCCTCAAAGCGCTGCATGACCTGTCGGGTTGAAACAGAATGAGCGTAGAATTCAGCGGCGCATCATCATCACGGCACGTTCATCTCCTCGCAGCCGATGTTGCTCGTCGCGCGTGGTCAGCAGCCACCTGCTGCGCGCGCGTACGTCTTGAGCGTTGCCATCTGCAGCACTTACTTTTCTGAAAAGCTCCTCAATGTCGTCCTTGTGCGCAAAGGTCTTCAAGACCTCAACACAGTACAGAATCATAAAGGACCCACGATCTCTGTGTCTGTATCCGACTGTATCTGCAAGAAGAAAGCACATTTTTAGTCTTCATTACATACAGTAAGAAAGAAATTTTCATATGTTAATGGGCTTTAGGATAGTATCTGCTTATGTGTCCGGTACACTAACCAGGGGTGGAGGAGAGAAGACTAATGAAATCTTTCTCTTTGTGTGCATATTTCAAAGCATCGTCCACAATGTTGCCATCATTAGCAAACTCGGGCGGACCAGCAGAGGCGGCACCAGAAGCGCTGTCACTCACCAGCACTGATCCTGGATCAACTGAAACATATGCGGCACACGTTAGCGCGGTTCGTGAAAGCCTCGCTTGTTCACAAGATGGCGAACGAGAAACTGGAGATGGCGCAAATGTAACCTATCTTTCATCTTGCAATTTTCCATGTTAAAAAAAAAAAAAAAAAGAAGAAGCAATGAATGTGCTGAGTTACCTCCCCTGCAGGCCTGGATGATGATGGTCTTGGGTTTGTTCAGCAGAGCTGGACAGTTGGCCGTGCCCAGATGTTTGTAAAGGTTATCAATTTGGAACTCGTCTGGTTTCTCAAATGGCAACGTCTTCTCTTTCCAGTTGACGCCGAGGACGGCTCCCAGTTTCCCGTGGGACATGATCACCACAAACACACTGTCCGTCTCCTTGAGTTTGGGGTGTTTAGAGAACTCCATTACAGCAGCGTCAATTGCCTGTGAGAACACAAAAAAAAAGTCAGATGCCGCCTTATTGCTCGATCAGCCAGACTCTGGTTTCCTTTGATTGACAGGAATACTCTTATTTCATAAAATGTAAAATACCTTTCCAGTGAGGTTTGTGTGTTTCACCACCTCATATCCCAGCGCTCTCAACAGGCTCTCCATGTTCTGCTCATCTTTCTCTGCTCCATCTCTGTTCAATCTCTCATTAGTAAACTTTATATTAGTGATTAGCAGGGCCACACGACTCCTATAGGAACTTTGGGTCACGGGGTAAGTCTAAAAAAAAACAGATCCAAGCAAAGAAAATTTAACAAAAGTGTAAATGTAGACCCCTATACATTGACATTTGAGGTATAAAAAAAAATGTGTCCAACGTGGATTTTAAACTTTTAATGTTTGTTTTCAAAACTCTGAATGGCCTAGCCCTGTCTTACTTATCTGAGCTTTTAGTTGTTTGTGATCCTTGTAGAACTTTGAGGTTGTCTGACCAACTTTTGTTGGAAGTGCCCAGGTCAAAACACAAACACTGGGGTGACCGAGCCTTTTCTGTTGCTGCTCCCAGGCGAAATGCGTCTTATCTCTGACCTGGGCCTCTTCAAATCTAGACTGAAAACGTATTTGTCCAGGATGGCTTTTAATAACCAGTAGTGTGGTGACACTTTTATTTATTTTTACCTGTGTTTTTTATTTGATTTTATTCTATTTTATTGCTTTCATTGTTCTTATTTGTTCTTATTCTTTTCCTTTTTTTCTGTCTATTGTAAAGCACTTTGGTTCACTGCAAAGGGTTGTTGTAAAGGGCTGTATAAATAAGGGACATAAAGAACATTACATTTCCACCAAGAGACATGCGCAGAAAACCAATTCAATGCCATTTTGATTGATTTTATGAGCCACTCACACTTTTGTCATTCAGCTTCTCCCTCCAGAAGGCCTCAGTGGTTGGGGTGAGTACGGCCGACCAACCCTCCTGCTCCTGGCTCCCTGCAGCTGCGAGGAGCAAAGTACAAACAATATAATGTTCAAAATGACGTCCACATCCGTGGACGCGACGGGGAGCAAAGTCTCCACCGCCGCGTGTTGCCCAGCAGCTCCTCTGAAACGTGTCGGCTCACCAGCAGGTTGACCGGCCGACAGACCCAAGGAGGTGTAGAGCTGGGTATCTCTGTCCCGAAGGTGGGCGATTAGCTTCCTGCTGGCCACGTCTCCCTTCTTCCTCACCGTGTCGATGAGGTCGCGGGCCCTGTTCGCTCTGCTTTGGTTGACCTCAAGTATTGACTCTATCTCGCCATCGTTCAAGATACCATCCTCCAGGAGGTGATCCAGGAGCTGACTAATCACTGGTGTGGACACTTTGTCTGCAAACTGGGTTCTCACCTTGGAAAGCTCCTTATCTGAAATAAATGAACAAAAGGAAGCAAAATACTTTTACATTTTTTTGGCATCTTGAGGTGGTTTCAAATAAGACGTTAGGAAATTGCAATAACAGAAGATTCAGATAAATATTGCAGTTTGTTTTAGATTTTTAAACTTTAAATTATGGTTTCAAGCCAGACCTATGTTATTCAACAAGATAAATTTCAAACAATCATCTATTGGTAATTTATTGTAGCTAAAAGGGATTGTCAAGCAGATTTATAATACTACTGTTGAACCTGTCATAAATGTTGCAGTGTTGCAACTTTGCAATTTACAGGTCTATGATAAAGGACTGTACTCGGCATCCATGTATGGATATTTCCACACAAACTACTGCGACACGACGCCGTAACAAGTTTCCACCATCTCCATTCAGCCACAAAACATTGCTGTCCTGTGACAACCATGTATCTCCAAAGCAAAAAAAAAAAAAAAAAAAACATTTTCAAGAATGTAACTTTACTCACGTAAGCTGTTATTTTCATTGGATTAGTCAGTGATCCCATTATGAAGCTCATTACTTTTGCCAAATAATATTTTGAACACAGGAGCAATGGACAAAACTGTTGTTGGTCAAAGGTCAAGGAGGCGGGGTTAGGGTCAGAATTGTCCACGGCTTTCAGTTTACAGCTTCTCTTATGAAATGATACTTTATGTCAGTGTGCTTGCACCTTTGCCTATTCACTGGCTATACAGTAGCGCCTTGATTGTCTTCGTACGCCTTTGTGCATATTGGTATTTGTCCTGAGTAGTTGCTCTAAGTACATGCATTCCTGTATGGCTGATGCTAAGGATACGTATTCTGCCTCGCAGGTGGACGGTGCCACTGCCGCTTGTTTTCTTGTCGTGCATCAGATCAGAGAACTTGCCTCACTCAGACTATCACAGTATCCTGCATCCGATGCCAAGTCAGCATCACTGGACACTCTGAGACCTAGTTTCTCTGTCGCACTCGTTCCGTAAACGTAACTCTTGTTCTGCGGTTCCTTTGAGGCATCTGAAAACGTGTTCTACTGTGTTCCAGTGTTCTTCTGTCAGTTCAGCAAAATGCTGAGGTAGTGTGCCGGCCACAAAAGTGAAATCTGGTCTAGTGCATGCGGATAAGTAATTAAACTTCCCACTTCCTCTCTGTACTCTCTTGGTTATTTGGTCTTTTCAGCATCTTCTGTGTACTCTCGTTTTGGTCCACATGGGGTCTCTCTGGGCTTCCTGCATTTCAAATCTCTCCAGTATTTTGGTCACAGATATCTTCTGTGCAATTTTAACTTGACCATCTGTTTGGTTAAAATCTATTCCCAGAAAATGCTTCAATTTCCCCAGAGTTTTCATTTTAAAGCTTCCAGTGGACATCATCTTTACACTGTTGAGCACACCCTCGTTGCTGGCTGCAATGATAAGATCATCAACCCCTCTATGTTTGAGGAATTTCACATGCTGCTCTATAACAAGAGTCCACGCATGTTGGCAGCTTGTCCACTGTATCCTCAGTTTCAGACTCCTGTAGGTAAGCTGGTTTCTTTCTGATTCTCTTTGGGTTCCTTCTTTTTTACAATCTCAGAGTCTCAACCCGGCTGTGTGCTCTCAGCATCAGAAACACCACTCTGCATTTCTTGACCTGGTACATTTTGCATTTTGTCATCAGCAACGTTACTGAGCTTGAGACGTACCTCCCTATCACTATATTTCGATGTATGGCTCAGATGTTTGTGCTCCTTTTTCATCTGCCGTTTTGGTTGTAAACTTCACCAACCTGTATTTCTGGACTCTATGTCTGGACACCAGCTGGGTTGGGTTTTTTTTATCATAGCCGACAAAAAATACCTTGCTCACAACTAGAGTCTAACTTCCTAAGGTGCAGATCTTATTCTGGGTTCCGAGCATTAGTGTAATGACGTCATTCCCTCCTTTTCCTTTATTTTTCTGGTATATTTTGTCTCAAAGAAAAGGAACAGGCTGATACATGCACCATACGGCACTGACAACAGTGGAGTCCACTGAGATAGTCTGTGTGCATGCTAATTTCCATATCAGGTGCTCCAGCCGTAGAGACTATTTACTAAACCTTAGGGCGGACAGGCGGTCCACGCCATTACTTGAAAAGTTTAGGAACTTTGTGTAAACGGTGTCACGGCTCTCGGCCAATCTTTTTTTTTTTTTAAATTACAACACTTAACACCCTCCAAGCCTCTCTGTCATAACTCTACTTGCACTATACTCCACAGACTTGTATATATTGGAACATTAAGACTCGTGCATATTAGCTCTAGTTCTTTAGTTTATTTTTTTCAATGTTTAATCGGTAAATTCTTGTACAGTGTGAGCGGAGTAAAAAGGGGGGCCAAATTCCTTGTTTGTGTGCACAAACTTGGCCACTAAAGCTGATTCTGATCTCTCCTTCTAATATATACTTTTTTGGAGTCAGAGCCTGCTCTCCAGTTTTTGTTTGGTTTTTGTTTTAAGTTACGTTGCGCTCAAACGAGCTCAGATTGAATTTTCTCTCACTTTGTGTTTTGATGTTTTTGAAAGGGGAAAAAAAAAACATGTCAGGAGACTTTCACTCATTGCCAAAAAAAAAACACATGCATTGTCTTTTCAATTGTTTTTTTTTGTTGTTGTTTTGTTTTCTGTTTCTCCTCTTTCTCTGTTGTTTGTGTTTTTATTTCTAATTTCTCCATTAGTTTGCTTGTTTATCCTTGTTTCGGTGACATGAAAAACATACAAATTCAAGATCTGATGAGAAAAGAATTAGAGTGAGACCGACAGACTTATAGACGAAAGTAGAGCTGACCTGGGAAGGATTAGAAGGGAAGGGGAGGTAAAAGCAGGATACAAAGTGTATGCTTTGAGGAATTCTGGTTGCCATCTGTTTCCCCATCAAAGTTATTTGTTTATCTGTATCATTCTATAATTTCATTCCTCTCAAAAGCGGACATTTGCAGTCGCAGCTCATTACTTTCATTCTGTCCTCGGCTTATCACTGAAAAGGTGTCGAGTGTTACGGCGCAGGACACAAAGGGGAAGTCGATATGATCTTGCGTAGCCCTTTGTGGGTCTGTGTGACATGTGTGTGCGCGCGCGTGTGTGTGTGCGTGTGTGGCTTATGTGGAACAGGAGGGTTTCACTTGACGTCACTTCCGTGTTGAGCGGCGGGCGCGGAATACAAACGGAAGGCAGGGAGTGATTTAATACCGAAATGGAAAATAATACGAAGAGGTCAGGGGTGCAGGACTTCACGTTAAAAACTATACTGAGTGGGGGAAGCAGAGCACAGGGGTTTTTATAGGGTATAATGGGAATACAGGTATAGGGTATTAGGGTGGTTACCACTGATAGGGATTGGATTGCAGGGTTGTTTATTTGTTTATTTATTTTATTTACATAGTTGAGGGTTTTTGTTTTTTTGGGGGGTGGGTTAGGGAAGAGTGATCAAGATTGTGAGTCTAGGGTCCGATCCACACTCCAGAGCAGAAGGTGGCGGTAATGCGCCATTAAGTTGGAGGCCAACCGCCGTTAAACAAGAAGAAGCAGAAGATTTAACACCGAAGACAGTAGATGGTCTGTATGAGTCACGTTGTTGTGCGACGTCTGTGGATGTTCAGATCGATCAAACCGTGAAAAAAAGCAAGAGCTTTTACGGAGTGCCCAAGGTGGTCGTTCACACAGGGGGGAAATGGAAGAAGCTCACGGAAAAACGCCGGAGGAAAAAAATGGCCGCAAAGCCGGATGATGCCCGTGTGTTTGGAGCGAGCACCTCCTCAAAGGTAACTTGTTTTTGTTTGGTTTTTTTGCTTGTAGCTAACATTTTCCTTGCTCTGTAGCACTGACTTTAGTTTTATTCTTAGCTTTGCTGAGCGGGTAACCTCGTAAATGTTGACGCTGGGGCACACTGCGCTCCGGTGGCTGCTGCGAACCGCTGATGCTTACGGATGCTAACTATGACATAGCCATGAATACAAAAAAAATCACTCACCCTGACGAAAAAAAACCAAACGGAGGTCGCGGTCTAGTATTTCTGAGCCCAGGTCGCGCACGGACCCGCTGAGAAAGTCGTTACAAACCTCCCTGCTTTTGTACGCCCTCGTTTGTTGTTTGGAGACCTGAGCTAGTGGGTCATGTCCGCGGCCTCCATCGCAGGCGAATCCTTTAGAGCTTTTGACAAATCGCTCTTCAGGAGGTGCGGATCACGCCCCGCATATCTGCTGACTTTTTTTTTTTTTTTTTGCAAGCACCTTTCTCTCGTGATCTCATCTAAACCGGCACGATTCGCACTGTTCCTCCATCTCCCCCATCGGTGTCGTCGACTTCTTCCTGCCCTCCGTTTTGTTTTCCGCGCGGTTTTAGAATCACGTGACCAAACACGGGCGCTACTGACGACGCTCCAACAACAACAAAAACCCCGCTCTTTCCCCAGCCGCCGCGCGCCTGTCGACCCAAACTCTAAACTTCCGCGATCTGGCACGTTGCTTTCACCTAAGCTCGCGCTTTTCCACATGGGGTCAATCGCAACGCGCCCCCGCATCTGCTGCGCATTTTTTTGGGGGGGGGGGGGGCGGATGGAGCGTCTCCAGGCGCAGCAGCAGCGAGCCGCCCTCACATGCTCTTGACGTGAGAAGTCCTTCCCGTCCACTTTCTTTGGACGTCTCCTCCGTCCCAATAAACTCGGTCTGCGGTTCGTCGAACCGAGTGCCAGCCCGCGGACGGCCGACGCCTCCTGATCTCCGGTTCGTTGCAGGAGCTTTGCGCTGCGCCGGAGCTCCCGGGGACGAAGCGCGCAGATGTGCGCGCAGATGAGGGCGACTGAAGTGAAACTAAAACGTGGCGACTGAATGCAAAAAAAAATGAACCACGCTCCTCTTCGACTGAGAAGAGTTTTTGGGGTTTTTTGCGCCAACAACACCGAAGACTGGAACTTAAACCGGCGACAATCAAACTTTTATCTGTTTTACTTTTATTCATGGAGCGCGTTCACGAGTCTTACCTGCCATCTCTCAGGTCTTCGCTTCTCTGCTTCACTCCACTCCAAGTATGCTGTCACACCCTCGCCTCGCCTGTGTGTGCGTGCGTGCGCGCGCGCGTGTATGGGAATGTACTGTTTATAGCAATAGCCAACGAGCGGCGCGCGCCAGATTGTTGGTGTAAAACAATAAAAGCAGACGGCTGGAATAAATGATTTGTGAAAGCAACTGCAACGAGTCCATGTTCATGCTGTGCAAACGAATCATGACTCGAGATGACTGTGATGAAATCAATTTTT
>CAAKHG010008847.1:4749-17227 GCA_901007715.1 Dactylopterus volitans
GGGGGGGGGGGGGGGGGGGTTGACATGGAAAAGTTTAAGAACCCCTTGTCTAGACAATATAACCGCTCCGCTCCCTCCTGTTGTACCGACATGAAGTCAAAATATACAGATACAGACTGATAGATATGGATGCCGCTATCTTGTGCTGGTGACATAATTTGGAGCCAGAGTTTGCACTGTAGCAATGAGGGCATTTTTTTCAGTGTACAAGCAGCTGTCAGTGACAAAGCCACACCCTCTTTTTATGGCATCAAATAACTAATCAATACCAACCTTATCAGAAAAAAATAAGTATAGAACACACATCAGTGTAACAAAAACTGCTGGAAATGACAGACACGATCTTTAAGAAAGGATAATTTGAAGAATAATTTGATATTTTAGTCTGTCCGGAGTCTCATCCACTAACATGAAGGAGGTGGGGTTTATTTCATATACTGCAGCAAGCCATTAAGGGGAAATATAGAGCTTTTGGCTTCACTTAAGGAGTTTTTGCGTTTTGTAGTTTATATGTATAGACGTGTCAGAACTCAGCTTTCTCATCAATACCTATACATTTAGATACCACCGACACCATAAACAGGAAAAGTTGTGAATTTTCACTGTAAATTAAGATACTGATCCCACCTGTGTTTGACACGGATAACAGGCAAAGAGTTTGACCTAAAATACAAAAGCACATTAAATGAACCGTAATGATGGTGATGCGGTTTCACCTTTGCAGAAGGCCTCATCGTGTTGCGGCTGAAAGGGCTCGGGTCCATTGTGGACTTGGTAGCCCAGCTGGCAGCTGCAGTCAAAACTGCCATGCAGGTTCCTGCACTGACCCCCCTCTCCGCAGAGGCCTGCCACCATGCACTCGTCAGTGTCTGCGTGACACATCACAAGACCTCCGTGATGTCACTTCCTAAGGCTTATTGTACATGCTTTGAAAGCAGATAGCGCTTAAGTTTGAAAAAAACAGCAACAGTTTCTTATGTATCATTTGGAAGACAACACTTTAATCTTGAGCATGTTCAGCATTAATTATTCTTACATGCATTGTAAAACTCACCCTGGCAGTGGGTCCCGTCGTTGGGGATGAAAACGGCCATGCTGTTGGAAGGGTGGTATCCCTCCAGGCAAGTGCAGTAGTAGCTGCCGTACGTGTTGTGGCAGGTGGTGTGCTGCCCACAGATGTTACTGGCTCCTATCTGACACTCATCTTTATCTGGAAGAATGGCAGATACAGAGAAGAACTGAAGTCAGTCGATTTTTTTTGGCATTTTGGATGAAGCCCACAATACTGACACAGGGAAAATACCTTGCATACACTCAGCCTGTCGGCTCAAGAGACTGTTTCTGACCATTTGATAAATGCACATCCAGTAGCAATGTGCCTTTTAAATCTGTTCTTGCTCTCCACCTGTGCCTGAGGGAAATATGGTTTTAGCCATGCTAAATCTGCACAGTGCTTATTTGCAATGAGAGTAACCATTAAGAGAAAACCGCACACCTTGAAACCAAAACAATGAGCTGACTGACTTTAATTGATATATAGTGCCAGTCCTGAACAGCAGATATGAACACCACCAGGAGGAGCAGGACTATGTGCATGTGTGGTTTGACTTGTGTGGAAGTTTATCAATGGTGTTTGTTGGCATGTTTGTTGGCCTATACAGGCTGGACATTGAATACTGCCTTTTCATACAGAGCGTGCCTAGAGCTCACTCTTTAAAGATTCACTGAGACCCAACGATGAGCACACTCGCGGTGAGGAAAAACTCCCTTTCACGGAAGAAACCTTAAGCAGAACCAGACTCAAGGTGTGCAAAGCCATCTGAGGATGTGAAATACTGCTGAGCCAGCTTGTAATCTTGAGAATAGAAATGTATCTGGAACGCCACCATTAATCCATCATCGCCATAAAGATGATTATTCCTGAGTTTTGGATCTTTCAATCCAGGTTCATCTCTTCTAGCTAAACCTGCCTCTGCGCAGCTGCCTTTGTGTTAGATGTCACAAGATTAAAACTTCTCCTACCTTGACAAAAGCTTCTTCCGTTTCCTACAAAACCATACTTGCAGTTACAAACTTTCCCAGAATTATCAGGCTTTTCTTCACATGTGGCGTTGGCATGGCAGGTGGCGCACACATCCAGGGCGGGGATGGCTGCAGGCGTGTCTGACGGGAGGGATGAGCAGCCCTCAGTCAGCAGCATCATGTATGGCTGGATGACTATATGACTGTACAAATGTGTGAATGCATGGAATGTACGAATGTATGAATGTATACATGTGTGGAGATATGAATGTGTGGATTTATTAATGTATGAATGCGTGAATGTATGTTTATATAGGTGTATTTATATAAGAATGTATGAATACGTGAATGAATCAATGAATGGACATATGTGTGGATATATGAATGCACGAATGTGTGAATATATGAATATATAAATGTAATTTGTGAATGAATGAGTAAACACTGAATGTTAAATGAACATGTGAATACATGAATGTGTGAATGTATGAATGCATCGGCGCATAGTCGTGTGCTCATTCTCACCTGCAATGACACACAGTAGAAAAAGCACCATTGCCGCTCTACTTCTCTCGTCCATCATCCGTCCTTGTCTTCTCTCCTCAGCACACTTCCCCTCTCTTTCTTCTTCTTCTTCTGCGTGTTGAGTGGCTCATGAAGACCCTGACAGCGTTGATATCCCGGGAGAAGAGGAGGCCAGGGCGGGTGAGCCGAGGTCACAGAATGGTTTTATTGCAGCTGCTGGTTTTTGTGGTTTCATCCGTCATTCTGTCACATATGTTGACGATGTGCCTGATGTTCGCTCTTGCAGCAGCCGATAATGGCTATGTTTGGACTAACGAACCTGCCGGACGCGGTTTGTTGTTTGGAACCACCAGAACTTCACACATATTCAGACAGTCATGCCAGAGTGGAGTGAATCATCACTTGTGAATTCAAAGTAGGAGGTGACCTCGACAGAGGTGACTCAAACACATCCTAGAATAGTGACAGGGACCTTCAAAGCACCTCCCAATTTAGACGTTAACGTGTCAATATATTGGCAGCGGGCGTGGTGGGAGGGGGAGATAAGTATGCTGGTCTGCTATCTCTGCCCAGCATGCTGCTCGTTGGGGTCCCTGTCACTCAATTCACTAACCACCGCATCACAGCAGCGCCTGCTGGACACGACTGATTAACTCCAGTCAGAACCGCCGGCCCCCAGAACCCCCAAACCAGACTGTCCAGACTGACATGAGGGTCTTAGTGGATGTCTTCTCTTCCAGGAACTCAACTTATTATAACTTCATTCTCATTTATATTTGGTATTAGAAGTTACTATTAATCATTATTCATAAATATAACTAATTATTAGGTATTATTAGTTATTCTTAGTTATAGTGAGTTATTATTTTATTATATACTACATATGCTTTATTTGTCATTATTATTTATAAATTAGTATCAGTTATTATTCTAATAATTGTGATTATTAATTATTAAAACATTTGTTATTTTTTACTAATTATATGTTAGTATAATTATTATTAGTTAAAGCCTCTACACACTGGGTGCATGAAGTATTTGCCTGCAAATACAGTATTTCATACTGGCAGTGAAGTGAATTTACACATGAGCTGTCGCATTAACTCATACCTCAGATAAAAGCATGGATTAAGTGTCATGCTCAGGGAAAACAGAACATTTTGGCTTTACAAGTCAGAGAAAGAGAGTTCTACTGCCTGAAACAGGAACTCAAGTTCTACCACAGAAAGTTCTTGACATACAGTGCATCCAGAAAGTACTCATGCCCCTTTGTTTTCCCCTACATTTTGTTGTGTTACAGCTTTATTGCAAAATTGATTAAATTCCTTTGGGGTCCCTCAATCTACACACAATAACCCACAATGGCAAAGTAACATTTTTTTTCTTTTTAAAGGAAGTTTTGCAAATGTATTAAAAACTGAAACATCACATCTACATATGTATTCACACCCTCTACTCAGCACTTTATTGAGCCACATCTGGCAGTGAGTTCAGCCTCCAGTCTTCTTGGGTGTGAAGCTACAAGCTTGGCACACCTGTATTTGGGGTATTTTTCAAATTCTTCTCTGCAGATCCTCTCAAGCTGTGTCAGGTTAGATGGGGAGTGCAGCTGCACAGCTATTTTCAGTTCTTTCCAGAAATGTTCAATCGGGTTCAAGTCTGGGTTTTGTCTGGGCAACTCAAGGACATTCACAGACCTCCCCTGAAGTTACTGAGTGCTTCGGGTCGTTGTCCTGTTGGGAGGTAAACCTTTACCCAAGTCTGAAGTTCTGAACGCTCTGGAGCAGGTTTTCATCATCTTTCTGTACTTTGCTCAGTTCATCTTTCCCTCGATCCTGACCAATCTCCCTGATACTGCTAATGAAAAACAGCATGATGCTGGCACCACCATGCTTCACTGTGGGGATGGTATTAGCCAGGTGATGAGAGGTGCCTGTTTGCCTCCAGACGTGATGCTTGGAATTCAGGCCGAGAGTTGAATCTTGGTTTCATCAGAGTAGAAAATCTTATTTTTCACGGTCTGAGAGTCCTTTAGGTGCCTTTTGGCAAACTCCAAGCAGGCTATCATGTGCCTTTTACTAAGCAGAGGATTCCATCTGGCCACTCTACCATAAAGGCCTGCAGAGATGGTTGTCCTTCTGGAACATTGGGGGGCTCTCAGAGTGACCATCGGGTTCTAGGAAACCTCCCTAATGGTGGACGGGTGGCCAGCTCTCAGAAGAGTCCTGGTGGTTCCAAGCTTCTTCCATTTATGAATGATGGAGACTTAGCAATCTTTAATGCTGCAGAATATTTGATAGCACTTTATTTGAATGGGTGTGCATAAGACTGACATGAAGCTTTCAAAATCATGACATGACACCTATCATGACACTTTATGAATGCTTATGACAGTCGTCATTAAGTGTGATTCTGTAAAGTATGTCACTTTTAATGCCAAGCTGACATTGTTTGAGATGTCTTTGTTATGACAACTTAACATAGCCCAAAATAATACCCGTCATAAACATGACATAGAACACCTTATTATTAAACTTAAATCTATTTAGCTTTATGTCTCAACATTACATTAAACATATGATATATATGGATAGCTTTGACATTGTAGTGTGGAATCTTCAGAATTGACGAGACATTTTTCACAAAAGCGAGGTGGGACTTTTCATATTACCCGGACTTTGTTTGGGTGAAGCTGCGTGCTGAACGCTGATTGGTGGAACGCATTGCTACTGTGCAAGCGTTGATGTTCACGAGCCACTTTTAAACCTGCTCCTGCAAACTTGTACATTTCATTTCCACAATCTTTACTTTGTGTTTTGACCGTTTGGACAATGCTGCAAAAGAAGAGGATTTATGAAAAGTGGCCAGACAACTAGGCTATTGGTCGTTGGAGCGAATCTGCCCAAGACGACGATCAGCGGGACTTTGAGTTAGCGAAATTAATGTTGGATAATAATGTAGGATAATAATCGTAGTGCCACACACCGAAACAAAGTCAGGAGATGGTTAAGAAACCTGAACAAGATTAAGAGAAGCTGGAGGACTTCGACGGTCGCAATGAGACTGACCGCTGAACGAACCAGTGGTCTGAGCATCTCCACACCGTTCTGGACCTCAGACCAGTATCTGGCGCCCCGGGCATTAAAGGACTGGGCAACCTAGTTGCTCGCGGCCGTGAGTCGACATACGCAAAACGCAGTGGACCAGTGGAACGAAGGTAAAGCATATAAGTATTCTCCGTTTAGTTTGTGACATGCTGTAACAGGAGTCAGTGGCACGGCAATTGTTTAGTGAGCCAAAGCCGAATTAATGCTAATGCTAATGCTAACCTTTGAGCTGATGCTAGCGCTAAACCATGGACAGAGAACTGGATGTGTTGGTGTTGTCGCCGTGAGCTGAACACTGATTTATGTATTGTGATTTTCAGATGAAATGAAATAAAAACTTCAAATTGTTCCACTTTACTTGAAGTCAAAGAAAACATTCACAACACTGTTATAAACTGATATGATCATGTAATTACACTCAATGACATTAATAAAAAGTTCAAATTGTTCCACTTGGTCAAGGAAAACATTCATGACACTGTTATAAACTGATATGACCATTTAAGTTACAGTTACTGACATAATAATGTCATATATCACTAGGAAGGAAATTATTCATGACAGTTGTTAAGTCATTTGGCAGTGTAGCTACACTTAATGACATCCTAAGGAAAGTGAAAACATTTATGACACAATTATAATGGTGTCATGACATTCAGCGTGTGTTGCAAATGCCTGACAGGAGGATTCAGCACCAAGGACAGCGCTGGTGCTCTACGTGCGCTCCACCTGGCTCCGCCCCGACGATGGGAGGCGTCAGTGGGGAATTGATGAGTAGATGCAGCTGGGGTAAAGGGGAAAATTATTTTTTTTTTGCATGTCTGATCCTCCATGTGCCAGTTATCTCTCAACCCATTTCCAACCAAATGATAATGTAAAACATGTAAAGCAGTAAAAAGAACCACCGACATGCCTCGTCAATTCTGAAGAATCCACACTACAAAGTCAAGGCTATCCACGTATGACAGTTTAATGTTCTGTTAAGCTAAATAGATTTTCAAAGTTTGATAATAAGGCCTTAGATGTCACAGGTTATGCTGTTTTGTTCTATGTCAAGCTGACATATCAAAGACATCTCAAACAATGTCCACTTGGCAGTAAAAGTGACATAATTTACCAAAAGACACTTAATGACGACTGTCATAAGCATTCATAAAGTATCATGACAGGTGTCATGTCATGATTATAACAGCATCATTTCAGTCTTTCGCATACCCATTGAAATAAAGTGTTACCAAATATTTTGTACCGTACCCCAGATCTGGGCCTTGATACAATTCTGTCTCAGAGGTTTACAGACAGTTCCTTTGACTTCATGGCATAGAAACATCTCAAGGATGATCAGTGGAATCAGGATGCAACTGAGCACAATTTTGCGTGTCACTGAGTGTTGTTTCAGTTTTTTTTATTTTTAATACATTTGCAAAAATTTGTAAAAAACAAACAAACAAACAACGACAGAGTCCCAATAACAATTATTAAAATACATCAACACCTCACTCAGACAAATTCTATAAAAATTCTCTTACTGCAGGGCTGTTGAATTCTATACTATGGTAAACATGCAGAGAACATAATATTATGCATAATATTATCAGTATATAGACACAGTATAGATCCTGTACACATTGCATGTATGCATATACTGCACAATCAATAAATTAATTGTATCATCGTATTGAAAGTACACAAATATGATTACAAAAGATCACAGCTGGTATTTGAGATGTTTAACAGCCCTTTCAGATATGTCTGACAGAGAATGATCACTTACTCTAGAACGTGACAAACACAAATGTTCATTTCCTCATCTTGATCCAGATCTGGATCCGCACCTATCAAATATTACAACAACATGCATGTTATGGGAACTGTAGGTTTCATTTAGAACATGATGATCGATACAACACTTGACCTCGTCACTCTTCATTTCAGCATTGCACAGTCAACAACTTATCAGCCTCGTTGAATATACTGTATTACAATATCCTATCACATAAAGCTCAAACTGGTGACCTTTCACCTCCGAGTGGGTCATAGCAGGGTGCAGGAACAGCAATACTGCTTAGTGTCCTGAGGTGGAGGTGGGGGGAGTGGAGCCTCGGGTCCGTCCTTACTCTCAGACACAGAGTCGCTGGAGGTGGACAACAGTCTCCCACATACCAGCTCAGCTGCTCTTCTGTCCATGGCGGACACGTCTGTGACTGTTTTCTCCCTCAGCGACATGTCGCCATCATCATCATCATCTATCAGGACAAATTCTTTGTGATAAACCATCGTTAAGCCAGGGGTGATGTGGTTGTCCCCCGAATCCTCCATCTGGTGGCCGTCCACAAAGGTCAGCGTGGAGCTCTCAGTCAGGGACTCATGGTCCTCTGGACCTGAATAGATCTGACTGCTCCAGTCCATCATGGAGTTCCTCGATTCACTGCTGTAATGGACATTATTCTCTACCGAGTTTCCATTTCCAGAAAATGTTGTAAAAGCCACCTTCTGATTGTCATGGTAAACTTGCACACTGCTGCCCTCTGTAGGTGGTGAGAGGGTGACGCAGGCAGTTGGTTCTTTTCCTGGTGTCTTCATGGATGCTCCTTAACAACACTAAAACAAGACACAACAAAGGAGCTTCAGTATCTTACACATGCGTCTCAAACCTCAAACACTACAGGCAGATGGCTCCGCCCACCTGAAGTCTGGGCTCTTTCGGTTCAAGGCAGGCTTTCACGCCACTGTCGCCAAGTGATTGCTCATGGAGGAATTGTGTCTCCACAAAGAGTTTGCTCCACATGAAGAGATAACTGCTGAAATATTGAACATTAATGCACACCACATCAGTTCATCTGTTTTCTAGATACTGTGAGAGTCTCTGTTTGCGGAGGTGTCTGATTCAGGTTTGAATCATTAACGTGACTTTCATCACTTTTTTGCTGAATTTTGCCACAGCTACATGCAGAAGGCTGACAGATGATGATGGAGGTGGAGAATCTCCTCCTCGTGTCCTGTATTGAAGTGTGGATGTTTGTTTGGTTTCAGGCTCTGAGTATTTTTAATTATTCCTACTAATTATAAGTGTTAACAGACAAGCTTCATGCTATTCCAGCTGTGCTATGGTCAGTGTACCTTCACTGTCACTGAGGGAGGAAGCTGGCGGGAAGCAGCTCTAAATGAATAAATGAAGCTGGTCCTTTTAAAAGAAGCAAAAAATAACTGGAACTCCCTGAAGAAGAGGAACTCTCTAAAGTGCCATGTGTGCGCGCATGCTGAATATCAGATGAATTAAAGGTTCATTCTGTATGAATCTGCGGTGGTGTTTTACATGGTGATGCTACATGCTAACTGTATTCATTCTTACACTTGAGTGACTCTCATGCATGACAGAATTGGGACTATATAAATTAATAATAGCAGCCTCATAGATGTGGAAGCAAGAGGGCGCTTCTATCCAGCAACAATAGACGATGTCAACTTGCTTGTTTTATTCGCGTTTCACTTTTCATCGACTTGGTTTGTTTTGTGTCAACGGAGATGAACGCTGAATTTCAGACACAAATTTAATCACATCTAACTCTGACTAACTGTGAATGACTACAGCTAATAACACAAACACCTTCTAAGATCAACACCAACCATTCACGCATCAGCATAAAGAAATTCAGTATACTTACATTTATACTCCCCACGTGTAGATATCTGACATCACTGCTGTTACCATCACTGATGGAGGATGAATAACCAGAACTAAGAAGAAGCTCAAACAGAAAATGACTTCAAAATGTTTTTACCTTCAGCTGACGGTCGAAGTTGCTTGACCCACAATCACATGGCAGAAGTGTGAAGACCCAGCATGCCTCACGCTGCTCGTCTAGCTATGAGCTGAGTCGCTCGGGACACACACTCCCTCACCCTCCCCCCGTCATGCATGTATGTGTGAATGATCCTCTCCTTCATGCGCCTGCTCACATTCACATCCGCTAGCTGCTGATGCTAACGGCTGTCCCCTCTCTATCTAATACCTCACATCTCCTGTCTGTCATGCCAGGAAAGACCTGAGGACGGAATTTTGGAATCATATGCTCATGACCTGCACTTTGAATTTTTGGGATTAGTTGTTGACTTCTGACCTCTGATGTTATAATCTGAGAAACAAGTCTTGTTGGTTCTGAGAAAAATGCCCTCTGGCTTTCGTTATCACCTCTCATTTCTCTCCTCAGAAATGAGAAATACTCTATTGACACATTCGTCTTATCTTTTGTTATGATTTTATACACTGTTTTACTCTTGATATGTGAGAATAAAACCAAGAACGTCTTTGTCTTTTACCGTGACATCAGTTTGGTTTTCTAACTTTAACAGATGAGCTGTTGGAATAAACCCTAAATCTTCAATAAGCGTCTAAATCTTGTATTTAGAGTAACTGCCGAACTCTTGTTTAACAGTCAAGCTGCTCAGAAAAACAGCTATCCATCTGGTGTCCTTTCTTTACCATATTCATGCCAATTCCTTTTTTTTCAGCGTTGCAGTGATGTTGAAGTAAATAATGCACACATGAAGGTGTTCCAGTAAATAATGCAGCAGCAGCGATGATATACATGAAGGCTGCAAACAACTCTAAGAGCCATGAAATATTGAGAGGCCCTTCCAGAGGCCATAGCTGCATTAGCTGCTCATGCGGAGTTGGATCTAGGAACCATACTCTTACAACACAAAATCACATACAAAAAGTGGATACGATCGATCAATATTTAACATTGAAAATGGATCACACAATTACTCACACATGAAAGGAAGCCAACAAAACTGGTGGTTTCTTTATTTCATTCATAGACATACTGAAACAGTTTAGGCACTGGACATTGCGGCAACCATCGAAGTAAAGCCAAAATATCTCAATCGCCCCCTGGTGGCTGGTTGCAAAGTAGGGTGATAAACCCCGCCTCCTCCATTTTAGTGATTGGGACTTGGGCCAAACTTAAATATCAAAGTATTTGTTTTTCTCAAAGATGGTTTCTGTTATTTCAGGTTCTTTTACATCACACTGACATTTGCTCAAGTGTTTTTAGTTGTTTTTTGTTTTTACAAGTTTGGTTTTGATTAGTCACTTGACGCTAACATGCCTGACAGTTCCTCTGATTGAAATTACAGAACTTGCATGGGCATATACAGGCTTCTGTTTATGAACATCTACATAAGAAAGTCAAGAGGACATGTAGCGCTAACTGATATTGTCTGTCTTAAACTGTAAAAATGTGTTTTATGGATAAACTGATCCCTCATGACCGACTTCGAATTAAGGTGGCAGTGCCAGTGTCCGGGATCATTTGGCTTCATTTTTGTACAACCGGAAGAAGCGCAGGTCATTCAGATTATAAACAGTCTATGCTTGTAGACAATCTATGATTATGTGCAGTCTATGGTTTTACATAACCTATGAACTTATTAGACCTGCGTCATAGTGCACTTCCTGACAGATGATTGTGACCACCAGAGGGTACTACTGTACTGCATGAGGACAAAGTTGCCTCTTGTCCAACTTAAAATATTTAAATTACTTTACACAGATGCAGTTGTGTGGCTGCGGTCTCCTGTTGGTGCATGTTTCTTGTTGTGGGTGCTAGAGGTCACGGGTTGGATCCCAGATGAGTGTTTTATTCAATGTCATGTTCATGAGGGAGCAAAATCCAAACTTTAAAAAGGTATACTATAACTTGTGTGCAGGGTCAGTACGGATGAGAATCAGGTGAGAGACATGAAACATTCATATGGTTTAATGAATGCTGTTGTTCTTCAATTGGCCCTGAAACGTTTCCTCACCAGTTTCAGCACGTTGGTCTATTCGCTGGTTTTAAATGACAAAAAGAGCCAGAAATATGTTTGAACTCTATGAACAGAGTACGAGGATATGATAAATATGAGTAATTGTATGAATTTTAGGCAGCAATGGTATGGACACATGAGGGTGATGTAAGCAGTTAAATGATGAATTCATATACATTGATAATTTCTGTCTGGTTCATGGCTGCAGTGTGCAGTCATTACCGAGCTATGAGGTCATCTCACCTCATTTCAAAATGTCCCAGCAAATCTAAACTGCAGAAACACACACATGATGTTTGTATAGGAATAAATCATAGTAATGAAATGTCCAATAGATAAAAGAACTACAAATATGGCAACCATGTCCTAGATTTCTTGCCCACCACGGGGCACGCCGCCGCCATGCTGCCACATTGGGAATTTGAGGTGTCGTGACAGCACTTATCTCAAAACAACTATGAGGACACGCCAACGTCATCGAGTCAGAATCAGAATTTTTGGTATTAGTGATGCCAGAACAAAACTCTGCTAAAATAAAAACTGTAAATTTCAGTTAAATATCAATTGCATATACAGTAGATGTACTGTGTGTTGTAATTTTAGTCTACCTCTTCAACACTTCAGCCGTGGGTCATGACAGACTGTGTATTATGACCATGAATTTATTGATATCTATGGCAGTGCCGACTGAAAGGATGGGCGATCCTGCGAGAACAGACAACAAAAACAAACTTGTTACGAGTGAAAATCGAACATTTCTTTATGGAGAATTTCTACAAGACCAACAGGAGTTAACTTACATTTGTCTGAGTATAAATCAAACTTCTAAAACAGTAGTTCTCGCATGTGGGAAAGCATGAAGTATTTTGTATTTAAATGTCAGTAGTTTATTGTTGTGTTCAAAAGAACAGTGGAGTTAACCATTCCAGAAACATGCAGGTAATTACTGCACTCAAAAACCCATCGCATAAGGTTTGTTTTCAGGGTGACAGGAGACATTCTGAGCTGGA
>CAAKHG010008847.1:22373-40584 GCA_901007715.1 Dactylopterus volitans
AATCAGAAGCTGTGGACGGGTTAAATGATTAGATTGCTGCTCAAACACAACCGTGTTTGTTTGTGTGCGCGCGCGCGTGTGTGTGTGTGAGTGTGTGTGTGTGTGAGTGTGTGTGTGTGTCTGGGGTGGTGGGTGGGGGGAGGGTATGGGGTAGGGTGGGGTGTTTTAAAGACGGATGTGGAACTGGGCCACAAGTACTATGAAGGATGTTACAGAAACTTCATTCTGGGGTTTCCATGTTTTGGTGAAAGGACTCAAGTTTAGAATTTAATGATATCGGTAACGGGCTGTTTGTTTGGGTGGACATGGTTCTGTTTAGGACATACTGGAGCAGCGTGCAGATGGGGAACCCATCTGGGTCAGAACCTTATCCAGCCACTGCAGAGGCCCATTCAAATGCAGCTCGATCCAGCATGGAGTGCTCGTGACAGTCTGCCGCCTGAAAACAAAGACAAAGTCGTCGCACAACTGATACAAACACACAAATGAACAATGCTTCTACTTCAGTACAAGTTGTTGACAACAAAAACATAATTGAAATGTACAGTAAAGGATGTCTAATGATGACTCCCACCCTCAGTACATCTGCATGTATCAGATGAATCCAGTTTGTTTTAAACAACAAATGTGAAACAACACAAGCAGTCTTTTCGGTTTCTAAATGATCCTACTTCAGCGTAGAAAGACTGTAGTTTGTCAGATTCAGCACAGAGACAGTTGTCTTAGAGATGGTACTGGCATGGTTGTAGCAGTTGCTCTTACCTGTAGTCGGCTCCCCAGCCTTTGACAAAGCTCATGCGAATGGTGCACATCCTGGTGAGCTGGTAGACGGCCTCAAAGCCCTGGTTGACCGACTGAGCCAACAGGGCTGCAAACTCCTGGTTGTTGAAGATTTTTAGATTACAACCTGAGAAGACAGAGGAACATGGACCAGCAATTAGTACCTTTGAGTAGCAAGTTCTCTGGGAAAAAACAACAAACAATCACCAATCTGACATCTGTCATCCATCACTATTCATTCTGGTCAGCCTTCATTGGTTCAGATACTGTTCTTGAGATGTTTGATCGATGGTCAAGAGATTTTTTTTTTTTTTTTAACTGTAGGAGTCATTAATCCATGGAGTCATTTTCAACCATGCAAGCTGACCTGATCTCATGTTCATCGCCAACAACAGGTTCAACTTGGGGATTTTAATACCAATTTGACTTTTCTAGACCACTGACAAGCAAACATGGGTTCATGCACAGCAACACATGTGCACGTACACATGAACGCGAACAACGCCTGTCCACACAATTGTTCAGGCACACATGAATGTGTGTTCATGCATGCATGATAACATGAGGCTGAACCTTGCAATGCCTTGCTCTGAATGTGAGTGCACTGTCACGCAAACAGAAATACACCACTGGAATCCTTAGGAGGATTTGCCCGTCATCGTCATCTGAATGATTCTTTCAAGTTACCCAGACTGACGTGGAAAAGTGGCATTCACCAAAAAGTGATTATTCTGCATCTATGATTTATTACTCAATCAATTTTAAGATCATATTCAAGACAGTTTAAGTTATTGGATTTTATAATTTTGAAGGTGTCCATTTTTTCATTCACACTGCATCCTCTGGGCACGTGCTGCCAGTGTTGATGTTCATGGACACTGATGCAAACATTCACATGCAGTGTGTGACAGCCTCAGCACCTCACCTGGTGGGATTTTACACACTGTTGCTGGATGCCAGCCATATCGCTGGTTGCAGTTTGGACTCTGAACAAAAATGGCGCTATCACTCAGGCACTCAGCAAATACTTCTCCTCCAATGTAGTAGAGTCGAACTCCTCTTCCTAAGAACACAGACACAAATTAGAATCCGCTTTGTCCCCAAGTGCAACAAACGTTGAAAAAGGCGATACAACATGGAGGAAATAACAGGCTGGAGTTGTACTTACCTATGTGGCGGCGGGTCATCTCCACTGTTGCGTTCCTGTTGACATTAGATAGCAGACCCAGGCAGAAGCGCTCAGAGTTCGATGGGTCTGTGAACCCGTCCACCGTCAGCGAGGGCTGAGAGGCGTGAAACGTCTCCCCCACGCGCTGGTTGAGCTCATAGTACGCGATGGAGCACCAGAAGGCCGGCTCCGAGTAGGTCACCGGTTGCAGGTCTGCAGAAGAGCGACAGGTTGGCTAACAGATACTGCTCAGATTATGTGATATACACCACACACACACAAACTCACACACAGACACACTTACCCATGCTGTGATTGACAGGAGACAGAGTGCTGGGGGAGAGCTCTGCTGGAGAACCTGACAAAGCAAACAGGAGGTCAGTGATGTGGAGATCAAAAGTTCATGATGAAGTGATGAAGCTTAAGACTACAATCCACTGACTTCATGAAGAGAACCCTGTACTCTGCTGAAGCCATCAACAGTGAGGTAAAGTCTGTTTGGTACTGTCATGCTGTACTAGCCTCTGATATCACTCTGACTAATTGATCCTGAAAAGTATTTATACACGACTTAAAAAGTCAGTCTATTAAAAACACAGAAGGAAAAATGTATGATGATTATAATGGTTCTGATTCTCAGATATTCTCTCTGAATGTGTTCCATCAGGAGGAGACAGTCCACAGTACCTGTGTCCATACTTTGATTCATCTGTTGATCGCTGGCCTCGCCATCCTCACTAATGTAGCCTGGTGGAGGCGTTTCTGTTCAAATGAAGCAATGAAACAGTGAATACAGCCATTAAGCCTACTGAAAGATTCTCAAACACGTCATCACCGTTTTCTCCCCGAAGAGCCGTAAACAATCAAAGAAAAGGAAGCCCAATCCAGACAAGAAAATCAGTTTGTCATTTTAAAATAATCAGAATGAGAAGCTAATGCCACATTGCACTTTCAGATTATGGTCTGCAAGTCACAGAACCATCAAATATATCTGCTGCCCTCCAGTGCAGAGACGCACTAACCTGGTATATAGTTATTGGGAGGTTCGATTCCTGCAGGAAAGTTTGTGTTCTCTGGGATGGAATGGGTGTAGTCGTCCAGAGGCGGCAGCTCTGTCAGGATTTCTGAGTGTCTTGGCACAAGAACCGGAGGCAGCACTGTGGTGAAGAAATGAGTTTGTGTCCATCAGACAGATGCATCTTGTCGGTCATGTCAGGAAAACTCAAGCAAAGAGGGAATAAGCTTGTTTAAAAAGTCTACTGTTTATTACAATAAAACATGATAAATTTGAAATAATGACTGATGACTTTGGATAAGAGTTGGGTCTTTAAGACCAACCAACCACATTCAACTATGAGCAATATGCTACAAAAGTGCATGACAAATACAATAATAAGAAAGTGAGATATGAGGAGTCTCACCTGGGGTTTCCACCCTCTGGTAGTGGTAGGGGTTGATGCACACCTCGTCCTTCTTCAGGTGGAAGGCATACTCACAGGTCTCGATGGCGCGCAGCTCGTGGTGGCTGTGAAGGTCTGGCCATCGCCACAAGCGGCAGTAAATGACGTGGGGAAGCCCCTTCCTGTGGGAGACCTGCAGGCGGCCATCGAGGGATCTGATTAGACAGCAAACAGGAGATGGAGGTGAGAGAGGTGAGACATATGCAGGGCAGGTTGTGACACATAACACAGGCAAGTAAGGGAGGGAAATGCACATAAATTGAGTGGTGAAGAGAACAAAACAAAGAGGTTCTCAATATCTGCCACTTTCAACAATGACAAGTGTCCCACAACAAAGCTGTTACAACAGCAAAGTAGTTGAGCATAGTCACCTGGTCTGGTCTGGGTAGCTGTATAGGCCTGATGTATCCCACTGTTCTATCGTATTTGGTGAACTCAGTCCCCATATTTCAGAGCAGTTGCTGTGCACAGAGAAAACAAAACAAAAACAAAAAATAAACATGTGACATGGCTCATTCAGAAATCCTGGCAATGATAGTGTGATAATTAAAAGGCCCCTTTTATTGGAAAGACATCCAATTGATTTTCTGCTGTGGAAATGAAGACGTGAACTTCTAATAAGAGAAGCCATTTGGACAGAAGTAAGGAAAAAAACATGACAAACAATGAGACTGCTGGTGGGACAATGGACACTCTTGTCTCAAAAACTGAAAAAAAAATTAAAAATAAGGACAATGTTCTTGTGCCCAGCATAAGAATAAATATTGGCCTCTTTTAGATACAAATGAAAAACAAAAAAAACACCATCACCAATCTCATTAAATGATATTCTAATCAAAAATATAAATTACTGAGTGTCAAAAGTTTTTCCCCCAAAATTTAACTTGAACAAATCTTAATGGAAAATAGCAAGAGTGACTCACATACAGGTGGTAACACTGACATAACTCAAGACTACTGATTGTTGTTGAGGAAGAGGAGCATATCAGCATGTTCCAAGGTGAGATGAAGTGAGTGTTCAGTTTTTCCTTTCCCCTAAAATACTTGTTCCCCCATCTAGTTGCTGCCATGCTGTGAAATTCTTTGCATGGCTTCAAGACACATACAACACAAGCTCACTGATGCACAATAGACCTATTTCCACTTGAGCAAAGAAATTCTTGCCAATTGGTTATCAGTGATCGATTAATAGTGCCCATTCCTAATTAAAACATTCAAGATACACAATGGCACAAACAAAAAGAAAAAGAGGACCTTGGGAAAAAAAATCCATTTTCAGACATTCTTAAAACATTCACAACAACATGTACAAAAACCACAACACATCAAAAACATGGATTGGGAAGAAATGATCATCGTTGCTTCTGAATAACAGGACATTATAATTCAGCTACGTGGACTATATTTAATTACTTCAATGGGATCTGAACCACCATTCCAAACCAAACCTCTTATTTGTGAAAGGAAACCCACTTTAGTCCTACAGTCATGCTAGCATATGGAGCCCAAATCTAAAGACTATTTTCACTTCCAATGCAAACCAAAGGATGAAAGTAGCAGGCAGAGTAGAAAAGCTAATCCAGATGTAAAAATGTGTACTTCTTGTGGTGTTGTGTATTTGTAAGCCACGCTCTCTTACGTAGATACCCAGCAGCCACCGCTTCTCTACAAACATAACAGCAGAGCTTAGACCAATTCTCAGGCAATAACACCCTGTTTTCTATGAGACAGGCAAACACCTGACACAGCACATCAACGAGGAATTAATCTGTTACCATAGTGTTTCCACTAAACATAAATCTAGCCTGTAAGGCTGGCTGGTACTGAGACCCGTGAGAGTAAAACTGCCAACTTTAATTACTGCTGACAAACTTTGATTCATCTTCTAACATTTATCATCTCTCATCACCTCCCTGAACACACCATGTATCACTTTCATCATCATCATCTAAACACAGTAGCAGATTTCTCTTTGAGCTGTGTCTTAACACTGGAGAAGGACTGTGTACCTGGGGATGGTGACACACTTGGTGTTGCAGTTCTGTGTGGTGATCGCTTTCTCCAGCTCATCCAGTTGGCCTGTCTTCTTCAGCTTCTTTACTAAACTCTTCACAGCCTTCTCACACCATTTCTCCTCTTGGCCATTGTGCTCTCCGCTACCCGCTCCGCCTGGTCCGCTGGTCGACTTCTTCCAGCCCAGCAGTCTCTTCACCACAGGAGGGGTAAATGGCAAGATGGAGGACATGCTGACTGGACAAGCTGTGAGTCGCCAGAGGACTCAACACAAGCTCTGTCTCACACACCGGCAGAGGGGACCAAGAGCTACAGGCTGGGTCCTTGCTCTGTCAGGGCCCCTCTACTGACCAATGGGTCACAGGGTGGACGCCAGTGCTCAGAGGATAGATTCAAAGGATCCTTAGAAGAGATCACACACAGACATCATGAGGAAAAACATCAAGTAATGGCAATAAGAGCATGATGCAGAATGAAGGTATTACATAAAACCGGCTGTTGTGCTTGAAGTATAGTCAAACACTGCATAATTGCCTCTTGCATGAAGCTGATCATTTGCTGAGTTGAGCAAGCAGAAATGCTCACTTGACATTAGCTTGTCACATGCACTGCTCGCTAGCTCTTACAGGTTTACGGGCTTGCAAAGTAAGCTCGCCTCATTGTGTCGCATGAAAGCAAGCTATAGAATATCAACGACAGTGACAGGTGAGCGCCATCAAACCGAGTGGTACGAGGAGAGTTAGTGACAGGCCCCCCCGGTGCTAACACCTAGGCCGGCTGCTAGCTACCTGCTGGGGGGCCGCTTGGCTCCAATCACAACATAAGTTCAAGTGTTAACTTGCTGCTGGCACTGACACCAAAGCGGCATAACAACGAAATAGCCTTCACGGTTAAGGAAACGCGATAAACTATAGTTGACGTTAACTATGCCGCAATTCATGTTTCAGGTTTTCATCGAGCTAGCTCAGCTAGCGTTAGCATAAGTAAGCTAGCTGCCAGCTTGTTATCAAAAATCCTTTTGTTGTGATCCACGAAGAACCTCCTCTGCGCGATAGTCCAGCTGCGCTGTTGTGAGACCCAAAGTCAGCTAGTTAAATTACTTCAGCTTATGGACACTGCCTTTATACTAGCAGCCAATATATGAACTAAATCGCTGTAACGTTTTATTACTACTGGCCATTTAATGTATATGACTTTTGCTTAAACACAGAGACGGCACCAAAAAGAGTTAGCATCTTGGACTAACTCTTCCAAACAAGGCTCTGGCTCTCGCTGGCTAACGGAGCTATGATACACCCCTCACACATAACAACACGCTTCAAAGTCGAGAAAGCAGTCGAAAGCATCTCAATAGTTACCGCAGTTTTACCGTCCAGACCTCCACAAACAAGCACGCAGCTCCGTAAACACCCTACTGGCATTAAAAGACCCGAAAGATAGATTGCACTGCTGCTAACTTTGGCAAGGCTTCAGGCTCCTCTCAAACTGATACCAGTGCTACTGGAGCTAGCTAGCCAGGTTAGGTAGACCGGAACAACACAACAAACATGACTGTTACGTATGAACCCTTAATCCCTCCTATTCTCAAATTGATTGGAGGGTTGATAGAGAAGTGAACACTGGCTAGTGTTCTTGACGAGTTTTATTAGTTTATCTGCAAGCGTAAATCGCGGAATTATATTCTGTAATTTTGGAGACGTTTGGAGACTTAAACTGTTTCACTCGGTATATTTGCACAACTCGACTGTAAAAACAAACAAACAAAAAAATACTGCAGATCAAATATTAAAAAATAATAATAATAATTTCTCATTTGAGAAATTCCACAATGGTTTAAAAAAAACCCGTACAATCGTCTGTGAACGATACATCAGCTAAGAATTAGCTCCTCCCCTCACGCAGGTGTTCAATTAGGTTGAATCCGCATCACCTGGCGCCGTTATAAAAGGCCGCGGCGGCGCGGGTGACAGCGTTTGCTCCGTCTCCTGCCTGCAGCGATGGCCGTGTACCTGTCCGTCTGCGCAGCGGTGTTGCATTTATCCTGCTGCTTCACAGGTGAGAGAGATGCACCCGGGCTCAGCCCTAACAAACATCACCTCGAAATTTCTATGTAGCCAGCGAGGCATCGAGTTTGAAGTGCAACTTGAGTTTTTTTTTTTTCTTCCCCTCTGTCGCTTGATCTTCTTGTCAGTTGTCTCAGCTGGAATCAGTCCTCCGAAATGCGGCCTGTCCTCCAAGCCGTGCCGGGACGGCTCCGAGTGTGTCCTGTACAGCCATTTGTGTGATGGGGAGCGCGACTGCAGAGATGGGTCAGATGAAGATGACTGTCAAACCGAGTGCAGTGAGGGTAATGAAGGCTTTCTACCCAAATTGCTAATTAATCACTCCGAGGATTGGTCTGATGAAGACTGCCTCGGGTTTCAACTGAGTTTAAATCAATTTTGTGGTATGATGTGTAGTGACATCACAATGGATGATCATTTGAAGACTTTTCATCCTGTGAAGTTTTATAAGTGTTCAGAATAAAGCAAAGAAGCAGTCAGGATGAAGGATGTGATGCACAAAGTTGTACACAAATGTGTTGACTCAGATTCAGACTTATTAAATGCCATAAATTAAGTCCACTCATATTTAACTTTGCCCAATGTCAAATCAATCCAATACTTTAATACTGGAGGAAATTGCATGCCATAAATTTAGTCCATTCAAATTTAATTTTGCAAAATGTCGAAACAGAAATACTTTATTAGTACCGGAGGAAATTGTATGGTCACAGTTGCTCAATGTCAGTATAAATGAGATACAGGAAGGAAGTGCCAAGATATAATAGAACAGACGAGCCTGAGACCAACAGCACGCAGTTCAACGGCTTGGCAACGGGTCTGCTCTTTGATGGTGACCTGGGCGGGGTTACACCAACAGTTATTAACGAACACCAACAAGATGCGGTACCATGAAAACAACACAAATGTTTTCTTTTATGGTACCACAAACTGTTCAGAGTTGTTAGTCTCGTAACATTGATACCTCTCCTCAATCGACCAGACCAGTTCCAGTGTGCACATGGGCAGAAGTGCATAGACCTGGACCTGCTGTGTGACGGTGTGTCTCAGTGTCAGGACCGCTCTGATGAACTGGAGTGCTCCAAACACACTGAGGGATGTGTTCACCAGTGTGACAACAAGCAGCGCTGCCTACCTGCCAACCTCCTCTGTGATGGCGAGAGTGACTGTCTGGACGGGTCGGACGAGGAGCACTGCGGTACTTTAGAACAACTTTCACTATAAGGAAACCTTTTTTGTTAGAGCCTGGATTTAACTTATGACCACCCAACCTGATGTCTGAAACAGAGGATCAAGAAGAAGAGACCAGCGTGACCTCACAGCCTCCTGTCTCCTCTGGCTCAGTCGTCCCCATCAAGTGTCCTTTTGGCTCCGAACCTTGCAGAGACAAGACGGAGTGTGTCCTCTACAGCCACATCTGTGATGGCGAGGCAGACTGCAGAGACGGCTCAGATGAGGACGAATGCTCATCGGCTTGTAAAACGGGTGTGTGCACACACATACTGAGGACCGTAGACCAAGCGCAATAATGGTAACAAAGTTGACATTTTATGTCCACTTGATTTTAAGTACAATCCCAAAACAAGTAATGCTGTCACTTCCAGTAAATTACTCAGAATAGCTGTCATTCATGAAGCCTCATCTCCTTTTATAGCATTAGGTGACTAATAACAAAAACTTATGAAAAATGAACATTTGGAAAAACGGTTGTGTGCTTAAACTACCATAAATTACAGGGACCATCTGAAGAAAAAAAATGAGTACTTTATTAGTTTCTCCTAAGTTCCATCCACTTACATGGAGGATGTGGGGTTTATCATCTACAGAGCAGCCAGCCACTGGGATTGAACATCTTTTGGCTTAATTTTAAAGGACTCTCACGCTGTCTGATATATGTTTAGAGATGGTCGGGTAGGCTGACCAGAGTGCAAACGCATCAAGGTGAAGTGAGACTCGGCTGTATTGGATGATATCGCAGATATCGAATCTGCTTAATTGACTGATGGACCACATGTCATTTGTGTAGGTGGACATGGACAGTGAAAAGCTCAGTGTCCAGTTGAGGGTTTTGAATGGCAGCATGCCCCCTTGAGGGGACTAGAACTACAATGGATTGTTTGGAATTATCTCTGCAGCTTTTTTGTGCCCAATGGACATGCAACAGTGTTTTGAGTGACTACATTTATTGAACTTGAAAAGCAGTAGTGGTACCCTTTAAACTCTCATATCCAGTTTAGTTTGAGCTACACAACAAAGATGGAATTTCTCATCCCTCTTGTCTCCTGAAGAATCCAGACTTCTGTGGTGTGCTAATACACAATAGAATCTGGGAAAGGCACAGGATACGATTCTAACATGAACCCCTTCTTCTGCAGACCAGTTCCAGTGTGCCCATGGTAAGAAGTGCATAATGCAGAGCCAGGTGTGTGACGGGGAGCCTCAGTGTCAGGACCACTCGGACGAACTTGCATGTGCCAAACACATGGAGGACTGTGCTCACCAGTGTGACGACAAGAGCCGCTGCATTCCCACCAGCTTCCTGTGTGATGGCGAGGGGGACTGTTTGGATGGTAGCGACGAGGTGAATTGTGGTACGTGGTCTGACTTGCACATGCTGCCAGGGTAAAGGAGGCCCGTTTGTCTAGGAGACTTGTGTGATGGCATCTCTGCCCTCGGCTCTGTAGCCGATGAGGACTGCAGTGCCAGTGAGTTCAAGTGCACCAGCGGCCAGTGTGTGTCTGCCACGATGCGCTGTGATGGCCACCCGGACTGCTGGGACCGCTCCGATGAGGAGAGCTGCACCAAGGCGCCAGCATGCACCACCAAGCACCGCTGCCCCCACAGCAAGGAGTGTCTGGTGCAGGAGTGGATGTGTGACGGAGAACAGGACTGCAAAGATGGCACTGACGAGAAGGTGGGTGTTGCATGTAATGCATTATTTATTTTTACGAAATGGCAAGTGATTCTTGTAGTTGTTTGGATTATTGTACCCACCAGAATACAATATCAATATTTGTCTGCCAACAGGATTACATTGACTTAAAGTAGAGGTGTGGAGTTTGGGTCATGAACCATTAGTTTTAGGGCAGATCAGGGATTTTTTTCTTGAATTTCATGCATATTTCCAGTTATCTCCATGTGTAGGGTTTAGGCCAGCTCCTGATGCCCTCAAGAGGTCTGAGCTCTTCAACATTCTGACTCAATCTTGTGTTGAGAGCCGTGTAGGTTCTCGCACATTGATTTTGGATGATTTTAACAGAACTGAATTTTATGATCGGCTGGCCCCTCCACTCATGTTTAATGTTAATGATTGCAGCTGACTGAACAATAAGTGATATTTCTGTCCCAGGACTGTCCAGAGTCTCCTCTCAGCTGTGGTGACTACCAGTGGTTGTGTAAATCCAAGACCAGGTGTCTCCCAGCAGCTTGGAGGTGTGATGGCACGAAGGACTGTGAAGATGGCAGTGATGAAGCTGAATGTGAGCGCTCAGTATCATTTTATAAAACATTAAAGGACATCAGCTGCATCTAGTTTGTTCACACAGGAGAAACAAGCAATCAAAACGGCATGCCAAGCTGGTATTCATGACAAGATTCAATGTTTCAGATGCTGCAGATGTTTTAGTTGTACCAGCGCTGAAATATGACCTAAGGTTCCACTGAATAAATGGATATTGGCATATACCATTACAAAATGGAAAACCAGTTAACTTGATTGAAAACAGGACCCATTATGAAAAAAAACTTCTATCAAGAGTCCTGAGCTATCCAACCAATCAAGTGCCCATGTTTGCATCTTCCAGGTGGAATGGCGACATGCCTTCCTCACCAGTTCCAGTGTGGCAGTCAGGAGTGCCTGGATCCAGTCCTGGTGTGTAACAGCATCACCAACTGTGCAGATGGATCAGATGAGGATGGCAGCTGCCACACAACTTGTGCAGAAGCAGAGAAGAGCCGCTGTTCCCAGGGCTGTTACAGCACGCCACAAGGAACGGTGAGGATCCTGAATGTTCACACTTGTATAGTGCATAGCTAACTGGTTGATAGCAGAAAAGTGAAACTGAAGACTTCCTTGATCAGGCATGTTTTGTATGAGTGAACATGTCTGCTTTGTTTGTTAGCGTTGTCACTGCGCAGCAGGCTTCAGGCTCATGGAGGACGGCCTGACATGTGGTGATGTTGACGAGTGTGGCTGGCATTCGAGCGTGTGCAGTCAGCTGTGCATCAATACTCCTGGCTCCTACCAGTGTGACTGCCACCCAGGCTATGTCATGGAGGCAGATGGTCGCCACTGCAAGATCACGGGTAACACTTTAGTAGACACAGCAAAGTGAGTGGTCGAGTGGAATCATCAGGAGTGCTCCTGCCAATCAGCTGTTTTCACTCCGCCGATTTGCTGTGTCACGTGTGCTCCTGCTTGGTTGGAATGAACCTGCAGCCACACGGCCCTTTCAGACCAGTTTGACATCCCTGCCCCAAGTCTACAGTGTAATCTTTTTCATTCACTGCTTCTACATCAGTGATTATGTCTGACTGGAAGGTGTCTTGATGTTAATCTGCAAATCTGGTTCATTTAAGTTTCTGAAACATGTCACTAAAGTATCAACTTTCATGAAGATGTCATTGTGTACAAGTACATGACCCTCTTCCTCTAATGTTTATTACTTTGTCAATGATGTCTGTCATGACACCACTCAGATTTCAGAGAAGACTCGATTTCAACACGAGCGTCTCGGGATCATGTTATCCGCTGTGCTTGATTAGTGTTTGCATCCCTCCTTGTTTGCCTGCTAGCTTGCTAGCAGCGATGAGATTAGTCTGAATATTGCTGTTTAGTGTGAGCAGGAGAAATATTACAGGAGGAAAACTTACCAGATCATTAATGCTTCATTGTTTGAAGTGTTTATATAAATGTAGCATGATTATTTGGCTCAGTGACTAAAGCTGTCCCTTTGCAACAGATGAACCATATTTAAACCATAATGGCAAATCTCATATTACCAGTGATTAGAACCAACATGGCGACTTAAATGATTCTCATTGTCATCTCATAGGTGAACCCCTTCTATTGTCGTCGGTTCAAACTGATCTCCTCCTGGTTGGCTTGCGCAGTGGCAGCCTAGATGTGCTGCCGTCGTCTGCCACGAAGGCCGTCCTCTCTCTTGACTATGACTGGAGGGAACAATGTGTCTTCTGGGTCTCTCTGGACACTGAGAGCATCAGATGGTCCTCTTTGGACCAGAAGACCACAGGAACTCTGATTACAGGTTAGTGGATTCTATTTTTGGTATTAAGAGGACAGTTGGATGTCTGTCTTTCTCAGGCCTAATGAAGTGTAACATTGGACCATCTCTACAGGTGTGCGGGCTGATTCTGTGGCTGTGGACTGGCTTGGGAGGAATCTGTACTGGATTGATGGTGTCAGCAGTCAGATTGTCGCGGTCAGACTGGCTGCTGCAAAATTGCGGGACCAGTGTGTCATCCTGGATGAAGACCTGGATCAGCCCCGCTCGCTAGCACTGCTGCCACAGAAGGGGTTGGTATGAATTTATCTTGATCCACATCCTCTAAAAGCCTTGGACTATTTGTTTTCTCTTTCTGACAGGCTGATGTTCTGGACAGAAATTGGTAACGTCATGAAGATTGAGCGAGCTGGGATGGATGGGTCGGAGAGGCGGGCAGTGGTGAACTCCAGTCTGGGCTGGCCTGGTGGCGTGGCTGTGGACTCCATCTCTGACAGAGTCTACTGGACAGATGAGAGGCTGAGGGCAATCGGATCTGCCACGCTTGATGGAGACGATATTCAGGTAAAACTCTTCAGTGAGAAGGTAGGCTAATCTGTGCAGGATGGTACAGTGGTTCAAAGTAACTCATCAGATGCATGAATGACAACGAAGTTTGACATTTCAGATCCTGCAGATGAAGGAGACCGCTAACCCCTTCTCCCTGGCAGTGTTTAGTGACATGCTATACTGGTCTGATGCAAAGCGGCGGGTGGTGCAGGCCGCTCATAAAACCACGGGCAAAAACCGTCGAGTGCTCCTGAAGAGGCCAAGACAACCTTTCAGTGTGAAGGCAAGTAAAGTGTGAGAACTGATTAAGCTGGTGGCGTTCAGATGTGGCTTCATGCATCTTTGAGCTTGAATATTCGAGTGAAAGCGTTTGAGCATTTCAATCTACATGTAGATTATCCACCAAACACTCCAGCTGAGTGCCAAGAATCCCTGTGAGAGGATGGAGTGTTCCCACCTGTGCATATTAGCCCCAGGACCCAGGGCAGTCTGCAAGTGTCCCTCTGGTCTGTTACTGGCAGAAGATGGTCTCACTTGCTCCAGCCTGGTCAACTCAGCCTTCCTGTTGCTGTTGTCTCCATCCACTGTCACACAGGTGTTTATCTCGATCTAATGTGCTTTTGTTTCTTTGCTACAAATGTCTTCTACCATGAAGGTCAAAATATTGGTGCACTTCAAATGTGGACAGCCACCATAGCCTGACCAATCAAACACCACTACTGGCATGGTTTAGATGGATGGTTCCGAAATGAGTGGTGGCTCTTTTAGAGAGCAGCGTAGACGCTGCTATATTATCGGTTGCATCTGAACCAAAGTATATCTACATTCAAGAAGAACCAATCACAATGAAAGCATCTCCATATTTTCCCTGATTGAACAGTGCTTCATCCACTCACTGGACATCATTATTAAAAGTGCGAGTACATCAAGGTTATTAACAAAACTAGATGTGATAAAACCATTTAACACAAATGAAGGCTAACTAAATTTACAAACTGCCCTCAGTTTTCACAAGTTTAGTTTCTACAGTATGAGGTCTCATCACCTCCACTGACATTTGTTTGAGCGACTAAGAGCTGAGAGGAATCGATGTTCAACCAGAAATTGGAGTAAACTTGGTGCTCTCTAATTTCAAGCCAACATCCATTGGGTGACATCACAAATGAGGTAACCTCTCAGACACAGCTACATTCATCTTTAATCTCACTGTCTACAGATTTACCTGCAGACCCGACACACAGCCATGGAGCTGAAGGGCTGGCCAGAACACACCGCTCTGCAGTTGCCCAGCATCAATGAGGCTGCTATCATGGATTATAGCCTTCGTGAGCACACGCTTTTCTTGACGGATGATGGCACAACTTCGCTCAGCTCCTTCAAACTGACGGGCATGGACTTGGCCTCTCAAGGCCAGCTGCTTAAATTGGTGGGCGACACCATCACCGCAATGGCTCTGGACTGGATCACACTGAACATCTACTGGAGCAGCAGCAAGCAGCCCCGCCTCCAGGTCACCTCCATTGGTGCTGCATATTCAGTTGTTCTCATAAAGGAGGGAGTTGGTAGAGTGGAGTCCATTGCCCTCCACCCGCCCACTGGGAGAGTCTGTTTCAATAATGTAGTTCAGGAGACTTCACAAACCTTTGTGATGGTGGAGTGTGCCAACATGGACGGTGCGGAGAGGAGAGTTGTGTGGAAAGATGCTGTTCAGCCCACGTCTCTGGTGTTTTCCAGTAATGGTGACGTGATCCACTGGGCTGATAGCAGTAAGAACAATTACCTTTTTTGAGATTCTTCAGGCAGTGTTTTGAGATTTAACAAGTATCGAGTTAGAAATGACCTCGGTTATGTTAAAATGTGGTGTGACCGTTGCGGTTCCTCATGCAGGTTTAGGTGTAATTGGTTCCATCCAGCTTGATGGTTCTGGATACAAAGAGATACAGGCTGGAAAAGGTCTGGCTGCTGTGGCTCTGAGTGATGGCCTGCTGCTCTGGATGACTGTCTCTGGTAATATTAGTTATGCACAAGCATTAGTTTAAATCTCAGTTCTGTTGTACTGGAAACTGATTGTAGTATTTTGACCAGTGTGATGTGAGAATCTCTAAATGGTCAAACTTGAGTTTGATTTATGAAGTTGGGTGTCTTTGTTTTTGTTTGAAGAAAAGACCAGAATCTGGTTTGGAGATGAGCAGCAGCAGAGCAGGTTGTGGTTTGAGGTTGGCACAGAAGTGGTCAGCTTGAAGACATTCAGCAAGTCCAGCCAGAGCGGTACATAAAATCATGTAGCAGAACAATTGCAACATTTTGTTTTTGAGTCATCAAGGTTTAAATGGAGTTGAAATGTCTTTTTGGTATATGGCAGGTTCGAACCAGTGCACAGAAAACAATGGGAACTGCCAGCACTTGTGCCTTGCCACACCAAGGGGTCGGACATGCAAGTGTGCCCATGATCACATCCTAGTGAATGCCACCCACTGTGGTGCTGAGCAGCACTGCCCAGTTGGCACCAGGCCGTGTCTGGATCACCTTTCTTGCCAGCTGGTGGAAAAGTTCTGTGATGGGCACATTGACTGCTCTGATCACTCCGACGAGAACTGTGAGTCATCGCTCTATAGAGGCATCAAACATGCAACATACCCAAACTTGCATTAAAAAAAAATGGCTCTGAATTTGGCTTGTAACCTTCACAGGTTTCACTGCAAAGCAGAAGTCAGGAGTTGAGTCACCTGCTCCCACCCAGTCCAGTTCCTCACCTCTGTCCTCGCCGCTGTCAGATGTCTCTGGCCTCAGCACCACCCAGAATATTAGCACTCAACTCTTGAACCTGAATGTACATGAATGCAGCCAAACGCACTGCAGTGGCCACGGGCGCTGCACGGACGATGGCGGTGACACAGCATGCATTTGTTCACTTGGTTACAGCGGAGATTCTTGTCAGGATGGTCTCCTGAAGACCTTACAGGCTCCTATCATGTATGGCGCCACTGGCCTCTGTGCAGGAGTGCTGGTCATTGCTGTGGTGGCAGTCTTGGTCAAGAGGAGGAAGAATGCCAACACAAGGTTGTTACGTCTTACTGATTGGAGTAATTTTATATTTGCTTACAATTTGGCTTATGAAATTAGTCTTGTACTTTAAATGCTAAAATGCTCAGTGACAATGCTAGCTGAGTTTAGCAGGTCTTCGTTTGCATGCCAACCCTTGTTAGCAATAAGGAATGTGTAGCGGGGGTTGATATTTCTTTGGATATTAGTGATTACTTTTTCCACCATCAGATTAAAACGCTAATTCTATGTTCAAAGACTTTAGGTCACAAATCTGCACAAAGCATGTTGGATCCAAGCGGAGAGCAGTTCAGCAGCCGGGTGACTGACCCGGAGAAGTAGCGTGAACATGGTGTTACTGTTGTTGACCGCTGCATTTCCTTCCTGCAGGAGAACGAGTCCAGCAGTCATGAAGGAAACGAGTATGAATGACCTGGAAAACAAAGCTGAGACTGTGTCCAGACCACAGAATTCACCAGCAGATCCAGAGGTCTCACACTTACTTTATCTCCTGTCTCTCCTCACCATTCACTTTAAGTACACCTTGCTTGTACTGGGTTGGGCCCCCTTTTCCTTCAGAACTGCTTTAATTCTTCCTGACATATTCAAGGTACTGGATGTAGGCCTCAGAAGTTTGTCTATATTGACATTGTAGCATCATGTATTTGCTGCAGATTTGTCAGTGGCACATCTTTCATATTTGCCCTGCATCCTGAAGATGCACTATTGAGATCTGGTGACAGCTCAGACATTTCAGTACAATGAACTCATTGTCATGAACAAAACGAGATTATTTGGGCTTTGACGTGTTCTGCTAGAAAGTAGCCATTGGAAGATGTTACAATTCAGCCATAAAGGGGGTGAACATGGTCAGCCGCAATATTTCTGAATGGTGCCCAGTTGGTACTAGAGGCCCATAGTGTCACAAAATATCCCCCACACCATTACACTACCACTAGCGTAGATGACTGATAGAAAGCAGGAAGGATCCATGCTTTCATGTAATTTATGGGATATACCATCGGGATGTTTCAGTAGAAATCGAGATTCATCAGACCAGACAATGTTGTTCAATCTTCTATTGTCCAATTTCATTGAGCCTCAGTAATTGTAGCCCAAAATTCCTGATCTTACAGGAGCAGCAGCTGGTGCTTAAGGTTTGATGTGTTTTGGGTTCCGAGATGCTCTTCTGCATAACTTTGTTGTAAAGGGTAGTTAATTACCTTTAATCAGTTGAACCAGTCCAGCTGCTCTCCTTTGACTTCAAGCATCAACAAAGCATTTTGCCCAGAACTGCTGCTCACTGGATACTTTCTTCTGACCGTCCTCTGTAATCCCTAGACATGTTTGTGCATGAAATTCCCAGTTGCTGAAATACTCAGACAACCATGCATCATTCAACGTCACTTTAATCACCTTTCTTGTCTATTCTGATGCTCAGTCTGAACTACTACGGGTCCTCTTGATCTTTCAATGCCTAAATGCATTGAATTGCTGCAGTGTGATTGATGGTGATATCAGATATTTGTGTCAACCAACCAGTTGAACATGTGCACCTAAAGTGTGTACATAGTGTTTTTTTTTTTTTTTTTAATTGACAAATCTTGATATTGGACTACAATTTGTGATGCTGTTGGAACTATATTTGGTTGTACGGAGAGGCATCAATGTCAGCCTATGCGCCTCAGTAAAACCCAGTGAAATTTAACAGCATCACAAATGGGTCCCAGTAAAGGTCATTTCAGATGTCAACATCTCGATATTAAAAAAAAAAAAACTCCTGAAGGGAGAATTTATTGCAGGGCTGTTGCATTATATTCTGTGGTACTGTTTACCACAGAATGTTTTAATGTTAAAAATGCAGTTGTCGTAAGCAAGCTTGCTTGATCTGTG
>CAAKHG010008860.1:1147-11602 GCA_901007715.1 Dactylopterus volitans
TGAATAAAATCCCCGCCGTTGCCTTTTAATCCACGACAGTACACCCAAGAAACAGCCCTACCTCGGTTTTGTGTTTGTGTGTGTGTGCACTTTGTTTTTTTACCTTAATACTCAAAATACTTTATTTGGCAGACACTCATCATCATGACCTACAGTGTTTTTGTGTAATTCCACCACATTTTTTTTCCATACACAAATATTATGGAATTAGATTGACTTGATAATTCATAGTAATCATTTGAATGAGTGGTGCTTTCTAACTCCTTGACATTCAACACTGCAGCTGTCAACTCCACATCTGTGCCTCCTCTGCTGCGTGGAAGTTTGCAAATCTCAACATCTGTTTATGCAAAATAAACCGATGGGATTAGCTGAAATGCCTCAAGAAACATTTTTTGGAATGCTCCGAATGCACAAGAGATTTAATGGCTTAATAAGCAGTTGTCATTGGCACAGCTTGCAAAACTCAACACACAATGATGTTGACAAATAAACAAGAATAAAACCATTTGAGAGTTCAGTTTATGAGTAAATTTTTGTAATTTGAGTCTGTTTGGACTTTATTATAGGTTATTTTGAGCTGCTAACGCTACAAATGCTTAACATCAAAAAACACAAAGATAACCAAATACCCAAAGGCTCCGCCTGTGGCCGGGTTTCCTGCCAACAAGAGTGTTAGATACTTTGGGTCCCACTATTTGACCCCTTGTCCTCCTTTTTTTTCAGGGTCTCCACCCTAACTACAAAACAAAACTTGCAATGCATTCCAGCTTATTGTTAACCTGCCAAACTGTTTAACAGGTATTCATTTTAATTCTATTTCCATTTTACATAAATTGTTTGGCTTTCTTGAAGAAAAAAAAGCTAGTCTAATCTATTAATATCTATACTATTTTTTTTTTTATTTGCACCATGTTAACATGCAGAACTACTGATTTAGTCGTACTTAATATTTTGCATATGCTTAGTTCTTTGTAACATTTGAGTAATCAGCATTTATTTCAGTCTTACTCATGTTTTTATCCTTGGTAAAAGGCACTATATTTCGTATAAAGGCATGTATGTTTAAAGCATACTGCCAAATGTGCCATGTAAAGTTTGTCAGGTTTTTTTTTTTTTGGTATGTTTTTTTTTTCCTTGTGAAACTCAATAAAAGGTTAACACAAAAAAAAATACAAAAAAATAAAGCAAAGCTGGCAGGGAGCCGGCTGGCGGACAGGAAGATCTCAGGCAGATGGAGCACAACAGTCCACCAGCAAAACCACTGAGCACATGATGAACAAACAAGGAAGTCTTGCTCCAAGGCACACTCTGACAGTTCTAGACAAAAATGCAAAAAAACAAACAAAAAAAAAACAGATGAGATCAAAAATGGCAAATAAAAAAAATTACTTATGTGGACAAAATACTCATGAGACACTGGATAACAACACTTAGTGAGAGGTTTCACAGCACTACCATTCGTACACAAGATTATCTGGCAAGGTGGTGGATTGAGAAGCAGGCTTTTATTGAGAGGTTGATGAGCGAGATGGAGCTCAGGTGTGCCTCGTCGGCAGCAGCAACAACAGGCAACAACACCCCCCTGCCACACATGTGTACTGCAGGGGGAGCTTAGAAATGCGGGGAAGGTTCGGGGGGGGGGGGTGGGGCACAAAAATAGATGACATACAAACCTAAAACCATGTTTTTAAACTCTTGTGGGGTTATTATACTTGGGGAGTTGATGAGGTCACCTGAGAGTCGTTGACGCACAGAAGCCATCATGTAAGCCATTCAAAGGTCAGAGCGGGTGTTGAGCTGCAAAAACTGACTCACCCCATGAACGAGTCACCCAAATACAAGCTGATCAGTGTAGTATACGCAGTCCGATTAAGTGAGGAGTGCACAGGTGAAACCAAGCAAGCGTTCGATTGGTGCACGGCACAACATCGCCATTTATGTTGAACTAGAATGACCAGAGGTGGACTGAGAGAGTGTTTCCCAACCCTTGGGTCCCCATGCCCTCCATGTTTCAGATGTCTCCCTCCTCAAATGACCAGTTCATCAGGCTGATAACCCATTTATTGGCAACCCATTCAAGGTAAAACGGATGGGTCCACAGCTTCTGGGTGGTCTAAATGACAAACCCACAAGAGGTTACATATAGCTGCTTTCTACCTAAGCTCAAAGTCATCATATGGCAAGTATCCAAAGCATAAGCTGGAAAGCTTCAGGCAATTGCAGATAATCATTTATTGTGAGAATCATCGAATCCAACCATCAGCATAATTGAGAAACAAATTGTCAAGAGTCTTTCAACAAGTTAAAAAACGTGTGTAACTTTATCTGTAAATGGCAATACAGTGTGGTTGCTCACCGAGTTCACTGCAGTGAATAAAAAGAAATGGCTTCAGAATTTAAGTGGGAGGTCCGCCATTTAAATCCAGCTGATTATAACCATTCATCACTTTAGTGTTACGGCTTCCGTCTCCTTTAAAATATGAAACCCTGTGGTGAAATGACAGGCTGGGAAAAGTATTGGATATTCCACTGCGTCGAATTTGTAATGACGTCTGACAAAACATAGCCAGTCTACTACAACAGAGCAGTGACGGGCACAGCCAGGAGAATGTCATCCCTCATTGGCTGAAGGACAGACAGAGGAATCCGCTGTGAAATTATTTGTCCGATTTGTCAGCCAGGAGAAGGACTCAGCAACATTAACGACAAGCCCTGTGGTCAGAGCCCCATCATTTGGTAATAATCCCTCAAATTTCTGACTCTCTGCCGTCAGTTGGCGCACTTTGGGGTGGGCGGATTACAGAGTGGGCAATTTAAAGAGAAAGAAAGAATGGGCCTAGTGTAATCCTCCTCATGACATTCAAGGCCATTCACAACCTTGCGCCTCCATACCTGCATGACCTCCTCCATGCTGCCACTCCATCTCGCACGCTCCGATCTTTCTCCTCACTCCATCTCATTGTCCCCACTGCCTGTCTTGCCACCATGGGGAGAAGAGCCTTCAGCCACTCTGCTCGCCGTGCTCTGGAACTCACTACCACCCAGCCTGAGAAATATCACCTCACTTCCGCAATTCGCATCTGCACTAAAAACTCATCTGTTCAGAACTGCTTTATCCCTGTAACACTTGCATTGTCCAATTTTGACTTGCTGTATATCTTTTATCTGTAGATACTGGGCTTTTGTGCTTTTTTTGTTCCTTTTATCTCTTTGCACAGTGACCTTGAGTGTCTGAAAGGCGCCTTTAAATAAAATATAATAATTATTATAATAATAACAATAATAATTTTAATTATTATGATTGTTATTATTATTATAAGTGGACCAGCAGGCTCAGAGGATCTGTGTGAGAAGAGTCTTTGTTGTTAACTTGCATTGTTTTTCTTAATGTAGCTGTCTTAACCCTGTTTTATTTGGCAAAAGGCCCTGAGTTATTTGAATCTCTGAAACTGACTTCTACAAACAACAGATAATGTTATATTTCTCTTGTACTAATACATACCGTATAGGGTCTTGGTCTGTGTTGAATTAAGAATAATGACACATCCAACTGAAATTGTTTTTTTAAATGGATGAAGTTAGAATTCAATTTTAAAGTTTCAAAATTTAAAAAAATAGGGTTCTCCTTTAAACATTGTTAGATTTAAGAAAAAAAAAATCTCCTTTTCATTGAAACATGCTGTATAACAAAAATTCAGGATACCTTTCACTCAGATACTTATTGAAACTCAGATTCTCATGTAATTTCAAGTTATTATTTCTATTCAATGGGGTGAAACTCAGTTAAAGACCTAGTAAAATGTTCACTAAAAATAGAGAGAAACCTCTGATGCAGACCTGACTTGAAGCTTTAGAGCAGTAAGACCCAAAAGTTATAGCCAGTTTACTCAAATAAATGGGCAGAAAATGAGTTTGTACATTATTCAATTGATTTAAATCCAGTACGCAGGATTACTAGTCTCTCTGTCTCTGAATTTGAGAGCAGACACGCGTCCAAGCAGCTGCAGCTCAAACCAGTCAGTCTGGGTCTTTGAGTATGGTGGCAAACAGGTGGCAGACATCACCATAGTCATTCCAGGATGGTCCTGTGAACTCTGAGCTATGATACTGTAGTTTCTCCTCCTAGCAGGCTAGAATAAATCCAATTCACATGTGAACAGCTTTGAGGAGAAATATGTTTAGCTACTCACAGAAATATGAAGCAAGAGTGTCCTGACACGTATGGGCTTTTTCCTCCGTTGCGACTCTGTCAACCAGCCAAAATCGACCAGTATTACTCTCATTCAAATACATCTTCTGTAAACAACCAACCAACCAGTTCACCTTTTTTTTAAATTAAACATGAGATACATTTTTTTAACCATATTCATGATGCATCTTCAAGTATTTTAGCCCTTTTAGACCTGCTGTAACATTTTATCTTTGACGGGCTTGTTTGTTTTTTGTTTGCTTGCTTGCTTGCTTGCTTGCTTGCGTTTTAAATCCCATAATTTAATCCTAAAATTAACTTGCGAATGTGTTGGCTTTAATTGACTGTCTGCATTGCTGCACAAGTGCAGTGATGTAAACAAGTGTTTTCTGTCCAGAAAATGAACATTCTGACTGGTGTTTGGAGAAAGGGGTTATAGAAGCCATCTACGTTAAAATTATGACTGCATTGTATGTGGCTGCATCACCCACTTACAATGCAGTCTTTAGATCCCTCCCCAGACAGCTCAATGCCCATTCACGCCCTTTTTCATGTGACCCAAACGGCTTTACATGGTCACCTGGGTGGGTGAACGACTCTCAGGTGACCTTAACAATCTCAGGGTATCATAAATCCCACCAGGGGTTAAATGGCTTGAACTTCCCACAGGTCAGTCAGAACTTAAAAAAATCATATGAGAGGTGAAACATCAACAACCAAAAAGAGGTCCAGCTGCCGTCTGCCTAAGATATTAGGATCACAATAGTCCAGATGACTGAGAATCTATACACATACTTACAGGCATGCAGACATCCTTTATGATGAACAGGATTAATGAATGTATCATAAATAAGCATCCGCTTAGCTATTTGTATCACCACACAGTTTCGATGACTGATGTGAATCCCCAATTAATATGAAAAGTACTAATAGCTCATTTTCGCTACGAGCTCTTAATCATTGCTTCCATCTGGTTTTTGCGATGAAGCCCTCTGTAAATACATGATGCGCTAAAAGACACTGAATACTAACTTAGCTGATTAGCAGATAATTTGTTCACAGTGGGGAGCTTCAGGTGTAGGCAGCATGGAGGGAAGTTTAGTATTGTGACTGCTTGAAGAATTAGCACATTTTACTTATAATGAGGATTGCACCATCTGCTCATCTCATCTCTATAAGATGAAAATTATAGAAAAAGTACATTTTCAAATATTTCAGGACGTCACACACCCCCTCCCATGTCCGCACCCAGGCAGAGCAGAAGGCTGGGTTTGTGATAATCCCTCAGCTCTTCTGTCTGTGGGTATTTAACAGGAGGTAGTTAAATCCAACGATTACAACATGTTTCAGCATGGTAAAAGGAAAGAAAAATACAGGCGGGAAAGTGAAAATCCAGTTGCCACCTACGTCTCGGCAGAGAGCAGCTCTAAAGAGCCTCGGTGGGCATGGGGCTTACATGTCAAGAGCCTTATTGTTTGGAGAACGCACTGGAGAAGAAAATCAGAAGTTGAAGCGGCCAAACAGCCAGACAGGAAGAAGGAAAAGGGGTCTAGACAAACTTTCAGGATCAATGTCAGGACCCCGGTGTCAAATGAGTCTTTTAGAGTGTCTCTTGAGGAAATGGGATGTTGAGGTCTTGAGTTAAAGAACAGCCCTCCATGCAGAATACATGCACTCACCTCGTTATGATGAAAGGAAACTTTCTTTCCAAGTGTTGTTGTCTCCTCTTCTCTTATCAAAATGGTCACTTCAAAATGGCACCTGTGGTGCACCAGCTAGGATTGTTTCCCATCATTGCACATCACGCTATTTTCACATCACGCTATATGTCAGCTGCCTCTCCTGGAGACAATGGAGGTGTTTTTTTTTTTCGACCAGTGCAAAGCATCTCCCAGAAGTCTGTGTTAAATCAATTTTTTCCACTACACGCCACCGTGCTCTGCAGCGTTTGCCATTGAATCAGAGCTGGCTTTCTCTCGGCCCTGCATCCCACTGGCATAGCTCTGTTGAACCCAGTCTGAGCACATAGATAGCAGTCGCTCTGTCTGTCAACCACTGACCACCTGTTACAGCAGCCGTTCACCTGTGTAATCGAGTTATTAGAAGTCAATATGAAGCAGAGAACAACACAGATGAGGAGCGAAGACAAGGATAGCATTGTCCAACGTCACTTGCCAACACACCCATCAACTATGTAGAGTAGCCTCAAAGAAGTCCAGATGCCTTCAGTTGAGGAGTTTAGGATTACCGTGGTCTGGATGAATGAGAATCTACACAGGCATTTGCAGACTTTAAGCTGCAATAGTAAATATTTGATGTAGTGTTTTAAGAGAAACCCACAGACACAAATCACCCGTTTCAGTTGCTCACTTCAGGTCTTAGTTGCGTTTTGAAAGTTTGGTCTTGTGGCTTTTTTGTCTTGGTACGCTTTCATATCCCATTGTTAATGCTGGTTGATGTTTTTGTCACCCTGAAAAGCTTAATCTAACAGATGGCAGATGAAGTTAGCAACAAACTGGTAAATACGCAGAAGAACACAATAATAGGGCTTAAAAAACAAAGATTTCACAACATCATGCTCATTTGTATCTGATTGTATTTCACTGACACTAAATACATAAAGTGGGTGTTTTTAATTGTATTCCTTAATTTGTCTCCATACATGATGTAGTGACATATAACAAGGGAACCAACTGAATTTGAAATTTTGCTAAGACATATTTAAAACACTGTTTTGATATGCCAGAATTACCCACATCATCTAAGCATAAAAACATCTTTTTCAATATTTTTGACTTTAGCCAAATTTCAAAAAGGGCATAATAGAGGGATGAAAACATGTCTTCCTGCTGACACTTTTTATCACTTCCATAATCGATCCCATCCGCAGGTATGGAGACATGGTACCAAAGACGATTGCTGGAAAGATCTTCGGCTCCATCTGCTCGCTGAGCGGCGTGCTGGTGATCGCTCTGCCCGTCCCCGTCATCGTCTCCAACTTCAGTCGCATTTACCACCAGAACCAGAGAGCAGACAAGCGCCGCGCTCAGAAGGTAAAGGCGAACACCTTTAATGAGACTGTCTTGGGGACAATCAACGGTTGTATGCGTCTTGCATAATATCATATATGTTATGTGACCACAGAGTGTATGCTATTGATTTTAGAGGAGCCTAAAGGGGACTATAGAGGTATTCGATGTCATTGAATTAATGAGTATGAATGAGTTTGAAGTGTAGAGTGGAAATGCTGTCTGGATGATAATGGCAATATATTTGTGACAACCTAAGTAATCTCCTACTTAACGCAGATGATTAAAAGAATGTCATTGATAAAAGAATCTTTTGAACGATAAGCTTCTTTTCCATGAAACGTGGAGCGGATACATATTACAGACTTAAAAAGGTGATGTTGAATGAGTATTATTGACCTCAATTAATAAAAATACATCTGCAATGCAAATCACCTCCTTTAAACTTTTATCGTTCCATACTTTCCAAAAGGAAATCTGTTGCCCTTCAGATTCACATTATTCAACAACTTTCTACACGAGCACACACCCTCACATACTTAGGATCCAAGTATTAAATGTTTGCTATCCAATCACTACACTTGCCCAGTGGGCTTGACCTTTCTATGGGGCTAAATAAGACCACTAGAGGGCTACTGTTACAATCTAATTTGAGGAGAGAAACGTCTAAATTAAATTAATTGTGATGTTGACGGTAGAGGCTTTGTCTTTGATACACTGCCTTCTATCAGCTGAAGTTAAAAGGCATTTTCTTATTTTCCCCCTTACAAAACCAATAGGATGAACTCACACTTTCATGCAGTATATAGATTGTTTTTTTGCAGTTTATATTCATAATATTACCAGTGAGCTGGGTTCAGCCAGTGAGCTCAGATTTAATCTTCTGGCTTGAGGATCAAAGCTGTTACAGTGCTCACTCACAAATCAGCCTCTTTAATATTTTATTACATCCCTGCACTGTTTCAACAAGAGCAAAATAAATCAGTTAGTTTAGATGTATTTACTCTCCCAACAGTATAGTTTCGGGAAACACGGCATCATGTTGGAATGTGATTGCAACTATACATAAAAGATTTTTTTCAAAATTATTACTGCAATCTAACATGCAACTTATATTTGATGCTATGTTATGTCAGTGTATACGTTTCCAACAAACCTCTTTAAAACTAATATTTAGAACCTTTTCATAATGGAGTAATCAATATGTTTACACTGGCATGGTATGATTTACCGTTGCCTCGCAACCGCTTGTGTACAATACTGACTGAATGACAATGAAGAATATTTTCCTTTTTAAATGCTAAATATACTTTTATATTTTAGGTTTACTGATAGTGGCAGTAAATCTGATTAAATTTGAGTCCATCCATGTTTTTATTTGTTTTTTTAATTGAGATTTGTAGTTTTATTACCTAAGTATTTAAAAAGTGATTAATGCGTAATTATTTAAACTGCAGTTTAAGTGGGCTTATCTCATTGAAATTTAAAGAAAAGTGCTGATAACACGGCATCAGTTACAAATGGCTATCCAAATGCTTATTCCTAGGTCAGACATTAGTTGGCGGTATAGTTTCTAATTCAGCAAATTTCTTCAGCTGCTGGCTGGAGTCTGAGTCCTATTGGTCCACCATCGCTGTTGATCCCTCTGAATAATCCTCTCCCAAATGACAATTTGTCTTGGACATCGTAACATTACAAACTGTTTACATGGATTCTGTGAATTTCTCCGCAAAGATGTTTTTAATGGTTCCCAGTTCCTTGCATTCATTGTAAAACACATTCTAGATCACGATAGGACTGTAAAGCTCGTCAGTAGTACTTAACTAATTAAGGCCTTTCAGCTTTAGCAGCTCCTCAGCCCCCACCTCCCCCACCCCCCATCCAATTAGATCAGTGAGTGAAGCAACTCTGGGATGCAATAGTTTAGCTATAAAATTCAAACAATATCAATGGGTGTTTCTCATTAGTTGGCTTTGCTTTGTTCATGAGGAAATATTTCTTGCCAGAAATGCAATACACCAACATATAAGCATCAAACTGAGGACAAGATTTGGCCACATATGTGTTGAGACTGAAATATTCATCTAACACCAGACCTGTGTTGTTCCTTGAATGTGATTCCTTCAGAAGGAAGAGTTAACCAAAGTAGTCATGATGCAACTGAAAACAACTGAAAGACAATGAAAAAAACCTGAACTCAACTGTGGAGAAAAAAAAACTTAAAAAAGAGACCATAATTGGAAAAGAGATGAGAGGTTGCAGACATGTTGCCAAGGCACCAATTGTCCATCACAAGGTAGCCAGGTCTAGAAGATACCATGCTTTCTCATCTATTTCATTCGAAACGGGGCTATAATTCAATAAATACACACTTTGTGTTGAAGACCACTTGAACTATAAATAGCGACCATAAACCAATCAGAAATCTAGTTTACTGTGGTAATAAACTAGCTGAATCCAGATTTCTGGCCTTCGCCACACTTACAGACTGGCAGACTTTGTCCAGTTCACCAGGGTCACAAGAGGCCTCAAGAGGCCTCAAGAAGACTTCCTGCAGACTTCCAGGGAGTTCGCTTGGGGTGCAGACTTTACCAGACTTCACTGATTTAATTACCCACAGGTAACTGCAGTATGGATGTGATGTTGTAGTTTTTCCTGTTGTGACTAAAAAAACAAAACAAAAAGAAGTTATTATGCAAGTGTTACTCACTTGTTACTTTGCTTCATATATTTATATAATTACAGGCTATAGATGGAATCAAATCATTTATCATTTTAGCTTTAAAGTGATATTTCAACTGTGGAAAAGTAGCTGAAGAACAAAAAAGAAGGTCGTCCAATGTGACATAAAATTTCTTTAGCCAAAGACTACTCTTTATCTACAAAGAACATGAAATCCAAACATATGGACTCTTGCAGACGTTTACGTGATGATAGTGAACACATCCCAGTGCAAATGACTGAAGTCTGTGTCAGCTCAGCCTGCAAGTCATAAAGATAGAGATTTGGATTTAGCCTTTCACCTCTCCACAGTCTTTGTTTAGGAACTACTGAAGTCAATCCCTTCTGGCCTTCGGGCATAATGCAGGTTTGAGGCACTTGGCTTCTCTTTTCAGATGTATTCGCCCCATCTATCGTACAGTCTACGATTGCAGTACCTGTTCAAAACAAAGTTGTCTAAAACAACTGCACAACTTTTTTTTTTTTTTTTTTTACCACCAAAGGAAATTCTTT